>CM035412.1:103586483-103606483 GCA_020310875.1 Ceratopteris richardii
AGTGAGAAGGGCAAAGGAAAATGGAGCTCTTCAACTAGTAAGCAAGAATCTGCTAATTCTGCACAATTGAAGAGGGAAGACAAAGATGAAAAGAAAATAGAAAAGCAAGACTTTTTTTGCAAGTACTGTAAAGGAAATGATCATATCATAAAGAATTATTCAAAATTGGCTGCTAAAGAAGCAAAGAAGAAAGAGGTTGGAATGGTTGTTGTAGAGGCCTCTACACCAAAAACAAAGTGTGCTAATCTTGTGCAGGAAGAAGAATGGGTGTTTACTACTGTTTGCAATTTTGACCCATCTTCTCATGAGCAGTGCATGTCTGCAATAGACTGAGATGTTTGGTACTTTGATAGTGGGGTGAACAAACATATCATCTTGCAGCACAGTTTCTTCACTTCACTCGAGCCTCCCCTACAAGGCATACTGTCACATGCACCAACAACTCCTCTTATCCTGTCATGGGAGTTGGTAAGATCATTTTGACTACTACTCATGGTAGTTCTTTAACTTTATCAAATGCTTTATTTGTGCCAAGGATCAAGAAGAATATGTTATCAATTTCAACTTTCACCAAGATTGCCTTGGTTGTGAAAATTATTGATGGCAGGTGTACAATTCATGATTTGTCAAATGGTGACGTTATTATTGCTTCTGGCATTTTATATCGTGGGTTGTATAAGCTCATAGACTATGAAAGATGTGTGAATGATTCAGCATGTGCAGTACATGATTCTCAGGCTATGGCAGATGCAAAGCTTTGGCATGCACCCTTTGGTCATCTGAATTTTGCTAGTTTGCTACGCTTGCAGAAATCTGAAATGGTGTCATCCTTGCCCAAACTTGAGGCACCTGGTAAACATGTATCTGAAGGCTGAATTTTGGGGAAAATGCAGCGTTCCTCATTTCCAAAAGATGGTTCAATTTGGGCTACTCAAATATTGCAGCTTGTTCATAGTGATGTATGTGGTCCTATGCAGACACCCTCTTTTGGAAATTATCTTTACTTTGTGACTTTCATCGATGATCATTCCAGGCATGCATGGGTATATCCATTGAAAGCAAAGTCCCAAGTGTTCATGTGCTTCAAATAGTTTTTGGTTTTGGCTTAAAATCTGTTAGCATGTATAATGGGCACCCTCCGTTCTAATCGAGGGGGGGAATATATGTCTTCTGATTTTAATGCATTTTTGGCTAAACATGGGATAAAGAACCAGTGTATAATGCCATATACACCTCAACAGAATAGACTTGCTGAAGGGAAGAACATGTCACTGATGGAGATGGCGAGGTGTGTGGTCAAGAGTCAGGCTTTACCACATAGTTTCTAGATTGAGGCTGTTATGTGTGGAGCATATGTACTTAACAGGTGTCCCACTAAATCATTGCAATCTATCAATCCATATGAGGCTTGGCATGATCACAAGCTATCTGTTGCTCATTTGCATGTTTTTGGTTGTTTGGCATATGCAATAGTGTCTGAACAACATCGCAGAAAATTGGATAATAAAGCAGTAAAATGTATTTTTGTTGGGTACAGTTCTGAAAGTAAAGACTATCGTCTGTATCATCCATAGTGTAAATGCTTTCTGGATAGCCATGCTATTGTTTTTGTGGAAGATTCTATTCAGCCATTGCTTTCATGTACTAAGGAGACATCTGTTAGCTCCAAAGACATTTATGATACTTTGTTGCCTCTTTTAAAATGCGCATTTACATTATAGGCATTTTTAAGTTCTATCGTGTTCTTGGGAGTGGTAGGGGTCTGATAAATCAGAGGCCTTGTATCTTAATTTTCCCAATTAACTTATTCAATGTGCCGTACGTTAGCGTTCAATATCGAATCGCTTACTGTCAAAATTCTGGTTAGCCTTTTCACAGTAAGTAATGCGGGAATTATTCATTACCGTCACACAAACTTACTATCTGCAACTTAACAGTACTGTGTTAATCACAAATTAATATAATTAAACAAAGGTAAGAGCAATAATACTCATATCTCACGAATGTTGCACTACGACGACATCTCCACAGACCGTAATCGGCCAGATAGGCAGTCTGGCGATTCCGCTTGTCGTTACCAGAGAGTCACCGCAATGTCTTTTCATTAATTGATAAGCAGATACATCACTTTGCAACGACCTTTCCGTTCGTGCGGGATAGAAAAATATAGGAATTATGAAAATACAGATTGCCAATTCGGCGGCTTACACTGGCACGCACGGTGGACTTGAACCCGCAACGGAAACAAAAGTTAGGTCTCATCTACGATGCCCTGTATATACATGGTGTGAGCTAATTTAAAAGTTCTGGAAATCTTCTGCTTCAAAGAATCCAGCATTAACTTTAAAGTTTCTGGTTCAACTAATTGTGCGTCAGTACGAACAGAGCTTGCGGCAATCACTTGACTCATTAAAATGTCAGCCTGTGTCTGCAAAAATGCCTCCTGCAAGTAAAAATCATTTGCAAGAGCTATGTCACGGCTCAATCTCATATCTTCAATATGTTTATCTATTATGGATAAACACTCTACTTGATAACCAAGCTGCTTTTCTCTTCTCTCCAATTCTTTAGACTGGAACTGCATGGTCTTGTAATAAGCTTCTATTTCCTTCTGCACTCCTTCAAATTCTTTCTTTAAACAGAGATACCTACCAAGCTTTTCCTGTAACTCTTGATCACGCTTGAATAGGGTTTCGGTAGTTTTATGAAGGTCTACCTCAGCTTTAAGGACATTTGTGGCAAGAGACTGAGAACCTTCTTCTAATATACTGTAGGCGTCCCGTGTGCTATGAAGTTCATTGCCTATGGCAGTCATTGCATCTGTTTTATCAGTGATTTCTTGCTTCAACGTGATGATTTCTGTATCCTTTTGACATAGCAAAGAATCTTTTGGTGCTAGCTGATCTTGAAGCTGTTCAATTTGTAAGTGTAGGCCATGATTTTCTGCCTTAACTACATCGACTTCTTCCTGTAGTGGAGTAATATTTGCTTCTAAGATATCGACTTTATGCTGCAATTCTTGACAAATATTATCAGTGACCATTCTAAGTTGCATCGGTAGCTGCTGTGAGAATTTGATTAGCATTCGACCCATGGACTCTAATTCAGTAAACATGGGAACCGGAAGAGGAGGAGGCGGAAGTGGCTGATAAGAGGTGATTGGAAGATGGTGGAGAATAATTAGGCGAAGAGGATGAGGAATCCGGTGCTTCAAGGACAATAGGTTGAATAGGTACAATGGGCTCGACCGGAGTCATTGGTGGAGGTGTGGGTATAAGAGTGTTGGTCACCAAAACTATTCCGGGAGTCTGCTGCATAGTTGCTTCAATTCGGTCAATTACAGCATCGACCACAGTAATTACTTCATTGACAATCTCAGCAACAATGGCTCGCACATCATCTTGGGTCTGCTGCTGAGAATCCTCCTTCGAAGAAATTGCTTCAGATTCGGTGGTGGACGCACTTTGTTCCTGCTGCTTATTAGGAGAAGATTGGGCGGAAGAATCGACATGGATAGAAGTTGCGGTGTCATGAAAGATCTCTTCTTCATTGGCTGCGGTGGAACCTTGCACTTGACTTTCAGACGGGCTTATACGACTGCGTTTCCGGCGAAGGAGTTGAAACAAATCGGCATCATCATCCTCGTCTTCATCTTCAAGCATCCGAGTGGATTCTTCATGCAGTAAGAACGGTGCATTGGGTGGAGGTTGCGCGGCTTGAATGGCTGGAAAGAGAAACGTAAGGATGTGGGGAAGGCGTGATCGTGGAAGATCACCTTTGTTAACTTGCTTAATAACCGTAACACATTCACGGTGAATGCGCCGAAAATAAAACGAGGCAAAATTAACAGGCTCACGAGAAGCCATGTCAATCATCGAATAAAATGGGCGTGAAATCCTGTAAGTACGTTTCTGTAAATTAAGGATAACAACTAAGAATTGTAATGCAATGCGTTCACGGTCAGGGCGACACAAAATGACATACTCATTCGATGAGTGCCGGAGAAATAATTCTACCATACTAGCAATGTTGGAACAAACCAATCACAAATTGGTGATTATAAAGATCTTGAATCAAGCCTATGATCAGATTGAAGTGGAAGAAGACACTTGAGAGAGTGAAGAGATCTTAGAAGTGAAGTATGTATACATATGTACATTAGAAATGGAAATTCTTGTAATCTGAGTATAGAAAATCTTTAGGATGATAAGGAGCAATGTAATAGACGTGGGATAAGCCTAGAAATATATGTATATAAGTCAATGATGTAAAGAAATATGTATGAGAGTCATTAGAAGATAAGTTTTTGAAAGATAGATGTGAAGAGAGTCTTTTCTCAAAAATAGCGACGGGTTTTTCTCTGAGTTCTCTCAGCCTGATCACGTGGATAAGAAATCCTTTTGTACACATCTATTCTGAAAGTTAATGAAGCTATGTTCAAAGTTTCATAGACTAATTCCTTTCCTACTGTGAGAATGATCAATAGGAACATTTGTATGTAGAACATGCAGACAGACTTCTCAGAGTCGTGCACTTTTCCATCTCAATGTTTTGCTTAGATCTCAATGCATAGTGTAAAGTTTTTAATGAATGAGCACTCAAAATCTAAGTTAGAAGATAAGGAAGCTATGGCTAAAAGCATTTAGCAAAACAGGATTTGTGCTGTGAGAAATCAACTTAAGAAGTTGACCATGTCAAAGTCGCCATTTCTGGAAGACAATTTTTGACATGTATTTGATCTTAAAGATCAAATTAAAGTTTTAATGAATCATTTGATGAACTAATGGTTGATATGATTGCACAAATGGAGTATGAAGATTTGTACATCATTGATTTGAAGAAATCTGAAGATATGTGCAAGTATTGAAGTCAATTTCTGAAGCAGACTTTTCTGAAGAAGGAGTTTCTTCATTCAGAGGAGTGCTAGTGAAACTTTTGATAAATGAAAGCAATATTTGTGTAAAGTTTGATCTATAACTGATATAGAAGTGTTCTTAGATCAGTATAGATTAAATCTTTGGAGATTAAGAGGTCTCCAACAGTGGTATCAGAGCTGAAGGTGCAATACAAGGGAAGTAAAGGCATTGGAAGTCGCGACTGCTGCAGATATTGAAGTTCTTTCTAATCAAAGGTGGACAAGGACAAATTTTTTAAGATAACCTGCATAAGTACAAAGCACGAGTTCGAAAGATCAAGAAGAATCAAAGCTTCATATCAAAGGTACACTTTATCTTCATAAACCATAGTAATTGCAGACACAGAAGATCAAGGATGGGAGAAAGCTTGCAGATTGATAAGCTAGATAGGGAGAACTATCCAGCTTGGTCCATGAGGATGGAGGCACACCTCATGAGCAAAGATTTGATGGCATTCATTACAGGAGAAGAACAAAAGCCTGAATTTACAGATCCTAGTATTCCAACTAGGGAAGAGCTTGCAGATTTGAAGACTTGGATGAGAAAGGATGCTCAAGCAAGGAGCATCATTTACATGGCTGTAAATGATTATCTTCTACCTCACATCAGAGGATTGGAAAGTGCAACAGATGTTTGGAATGCTTTGGAGGAGCATTTCCAAAATACAATCAAGTTAAGGAAGTCTTCATTATGGGCTGAGTTCACAACTTTCAAGAAGAAGAGCTCACAATCAATTTCTGGTTATGTGGCAAGGATGAAGGATATTGCAGATAGCTTGGGAGCAGTAGATGAAGACATTGAAGAGGATAAGTTGGTAAGGCAAATACTTACAGGTCTGAGAGGAGATGAGAAGTGGAAACCTTTCATATTGTCCATAGAATTGTCACTTGATCACTTTACTCCTGATCTTAATCAATTGCTAGGACACATGCTAACTTTTGAGTAGGACATTAAGGGAGATAATGATAAGAGTGCAAGTCAAGCCATGTACTCCAAGGACAAGAAAAAGAATGGCAAAGGGAAGCAGTCAACTGATGATGAAGGATCTTCAAGCCAAGCTAACTTTACAAAAGGAAAGATGAATTTCAGAGGTAAAGGAAGAGGAGGTAAGAACAAAGATAATACTAAAGCTTGTTGGATTTGTGGCAGAACAAATCATTTGGCAAATGATTGTTGGTATAACAATCAAAATGGTGGAAGCAATAATCAGATTTTTAATCAAAGAGGTAGAGGAGGCAGAAACCAAAGACGCAACTTCAGAGGAAGAGGTGGTAGGTCATCATATGCTAGAGGAGGTGGAATAAATTTTCAATCTCAGTCCTACAACAACAATTATTATAATTATGCAGCAGACCAGAAGGCTGATATGACTCTTATCTTGAATGCAACTCATGAATTAGTAGGAGAAGATCAAAGGGTGTTTTATATTGACTCAGGATGTAGCAATCATCTGAGTGGCAATATATCCTTGATGACTGATATGGAAGCAAAGGTGAATGGACGTACAGTTCAAACAGGTGATAATACCAAACATAAAGTGGAGAGCATTGGATCAGTAAAGACAAAGAGTGGAAGTACACTTTTGAGCAAGGTACTTTATGTTCCTACTATTCCTAAAAATCTGATAAGTGTAGGGCAAATTGTGGAGAAAGGATATGAAGTCAGATTCACAAATGATGGTGTCTATGTGCAAGATCCAAATCAGGGATATAGAAACATAATTGCAGGTAAAAAGGAAGGAAAGCTATTTACTCTCAAAGTCCAAGGTAATGTGGGACATGCTTTATTTACTTATGGAAGTCAAAAGATGTCTGAGTTAGACCTATGGCATAAAAGGCTAGGTCATTTCAATGAGAGAGCTATAAAGGAAATGTCAAAGAATCAAGTGGTGCTTGGTTTGCCAACAATTGAAGGGCAACACATGGTGTACAAGTGTGAAGCTTGTCAATTAGGTAAAGCACACAAAAGTTCATACAATAAATCAGGGTACAAGCATTCAAATATGCTTGAATTGGTTCATACAGATGTGTGGGGTCCCTCAAAGGACTATAGCATAAATGGATCCAGATATTATATGTTGTTTGTTGATGATGCAACCAGATGGATTACTTTATAAGTAATCAAGGATAAATCATTAGTCTTCAAGACATTCAAACATTATCATGCTTATGCAGAAAGGATTACAGGGCAAAAGCTTAAGAGGTTGAGATCAGATGGAGGGGGAGAGTATTTTTCTAAAGAGTTTAATGATTATTTGTGGAATGCAGGTATAAAGAGAGAAGTAACTTGCAGGTATTCCCCTCAACAAAATGGAGTTGCAGAAAGAAGAAATAGAACTCTTGTAGAATTTGCAAGAGCAATGATGAAGGAAAAGAATTGTCCAAATTACTTATGGGCAGAAGCTATCAACACTGCAACATACCTTGTGAATAGGTTATCTTGTAAAGCTTTGGATGGAAGGTATTTGGATGTTTAGCATATGCTTATGTTCCTTCACAATTGAGACATAAGTTAGAACCCAAAGCAGAGAAGTATGTGTTCATTGGGTATGATGATAGACAGATGGATTACAGGTTGTGGAGTCCATCCACAAAGCAATTTCTTGTTACCAAAGATTTTACATTTGATGAGCAAAGCACATGGTATACAGGGTCAACAAATGATTATGTAGATGACAAAGAAATACAAAGGAAAGGGAAGGCAAAAGTAAATGTGTATGAAGAAGATATTGATGATGTTGACTATAAAAGTAAATTGCAGGATAATGTAGAAGATGGGCCAAGATTTGATCCAGAATCAAATGTGGCTGAGACTTCAAGAAGTGTAGAGGTCAGAAGATCCTCAAGGGAAAGGAAAGAGCCTATAAGGTATAGTTATGATACATCCTTTCTAACAACAAAAGATTATGCTTACATTGTGAAGACAGAAGAAGAGCCAATCACATATGAAGAAGCTAAAGGTAAACAGAATTGGGAGAAGGCAATGCAAGAAGAGTATGATGCTCTACTTGAAAATGAAACTTGGGAATTGGTGCCAAGACCAAAGAATCAGAAAGTCATTGGATGTAAGTGGGTGTATAAAACAAAAAGATTTGCAGATGGTAAGGTGTCTAGATACAAGGCTAGACTTGTGGTCAAAGGTTATGCCCAAACTTATGGGGTAGATTATGATGAAACCTTTAGTCCTGTTGCTAAGATGTCTACAATTAGATTATTGATTGCTATTGGTGCTTGTAAAGGATGGAAGTTATCACAATTAGATGTGAAGAATGCATTTCTGAATGGATACATTGCAGGTGAAGTATACATGGAGCAACCAGAAGGTTTCATGGATTCAATTGGATCAGATTATGTGTGTAAGCTCAAGAGAGCTTTGTATGGGTTGAAGCAGGCTCCAAGAGCATGGGATTACAGGCTTGTCAAGTTTTTGAATGATTGTGGATTTCAAGCATCAAAGGCAGATAGTAGCTTGCTAGTGAAGGCATGTGAAAACGGATACATATACATGTGTATTTATGTTGATGATATTATTGTCACAGGTACAGATGCTCAAGGAATCAATGAACTTAAGAAACAGATAGAGAAGGAGTTCAAGACAAGTGATTTGGGAAATTTATCTTATTTCTTAGGAATGCAGATTGTGTATACTCAACATGGAGTATATGTTACACAAGAGAGGTATTTGAAGAATCTTCTTGTCAAATTTAACATGGAGGATTGCAAGCCTTCAAGCACACCATTGGAGGTAAATCATAAGTTGAGCAGGTATGGAGGTGAAGAATTCAATGACATGAAGAAATATCAGAGTTTGGTAGGTAGTTTAATCTATGCTATCTTGACAAGGCCAGATCTATCATATGCAGTAGGTGTGTTATCACAATTTATGCATTGTGCAAAGAAGACTCATTGGATTGCAGCTCAAAGGGTACTCAGATATATCAAAGGAACCCTAAGTGAAGGTCTGTATTATGGATTTACTTCTGACACAAGAATCAAAGTGTTTAGTAATGTAGATTGGGTAGGTGATTCAAATGATAGAAGGTCCACACATGAGTATCTCTGTTATATTGGAGATAAATTAGTTTCTTGGTGCTCAAAGAAGCAACATACAGTTGATTTGTCATCCACAGAAGCTGAGTATAAAGGAATGGTAGAGGCTGCAAAAGAAGTAATATGGTTAAAGACCTTGTTGAAGAGTTTTGGAACTGATCAAAGCACTCCAATTATTTTTGGAGACAATATGAGTTCTTTGTATTTGGCAGCTAACCTTGTTTTTCATGCCAGGACTAAGCATATAGAGATTCAGTATCATTTCTTGAGGGAAAAGGTACTTGACAAAGAGATTGAAGTGATGTATACTCCAACAAAAGAACAAGTTGCAGATATGATGACAAAAAGCTTGGATGGACCTAAGCTACAGAGATTCAAAGAGATGGCAGGAGTGAAGAAGAATGAAATAATCACAATTAGTGATTGAGGGGGAGCTGTTGGAACAAACCAATCACAAATTGGTGATTATAAAGATCTTGAATCAAGCCTATGATCAGATTGAAGTGGAAGAAGACACTTGAGAGAGTGAAGAGATCTTAGAAGTGAAGTATGTATACATATGTACATTAGAAATGGAAATTCTTGTAATCTGAGTATAGAAAATCTTTAGGATGATAAGGAGCAATGTAATAGATGCGGGATAAGCCTAGAAACATATGTATATAAGTCAATGATGTAAAGAAATATGTATGAGAGTCATTAGAAGATAAGTTTTTGAAAGATAGATGTGAAGAGAGTCTTTTCTCAAAAATAGTGATGGGTTTTTCTCTGAGTTCTCTCAGTCTGATCACGTGGATTAGAAATCCTTTTGTACACATCTATTCTGAAAGTTAATGAAGCTATGTTCAAAGTTTCATAGACTAATTCCTTTCCTACTGTGAGAATGATCAATAGGAACATTTGTATGTAGAATCTGCAGACAGACTTCTCAGAGTCACGCACTTTTCCGTCTCAATGTTTTGCTTAGATCTCAGTGCATAGTGTAAAGTTTTTAATGATTGAGCACTCAAAATCTAAGTTAGAAGATAAGGAAGCTATGGCTAAAAGCATTTAGCAAAACGGGATTTGTGTTGTGAGAAATCAACTTAAGAAGTTGACCATGTCAAAGTCGCCATTTCTGGAAGACAGTTTTTGACATGTATTTGATCTTAAAGATCAAATTAAAGTTTTAATGAATCATTTGATGAACTAATGGTTGATATGATTGCGCAAATGTCGTATGAAGATTTGTACATCATTGATTTGAAGAAATCTGAAGATATGTGCAGGTATTGAAGTCAATTTCTGAAGCAGACTTTTCTGAAGAAGGAGTTTCTTCATTTAGAGGAGTGCTAGTGAAACTTTTGATAAATGAAAGCAATATTTGTGTAAAGTTTGATCTATAACTGATATAGAAGTGTTCTTAGATCAGTATAGATTAAATCTTTGGAGATTAAGAGGTCTCCAACAAGCAATATGAAGGAGAGGATCATTCTCCACTCCTTCTACGGGTAGACGAAATGCTTCAGCGAACGACGCTAAGGTGATGACGACACGGTTCGGTAAACATGTGATCGGCCAACATTGCTCTGTGGCGGATGTGGCGGCTATGGTAGATATGATCTGCGCATAAAAGGGTTGACACTCCACTGAATGCCAAGGCAATTCAGCGAAGTTCAACAGGCCGCGGATACGCAAGAACTCACTCACGTCCTCAGGGAGTCCGTCACGGAAGGTAGCGAAATTGGCTTATGCTTCCATGATGGGCACATGAAGTCACAAGAACACGAATACACAGCAAACACAAAAAACACAGCGCATAGACCACACAGACACAATAGCGATTAACAGTGAAAAGAAGAAGATTAAGTAGACACTTGGCAACGGGAGGCGATGGAAAACCCTAATCATCGCGCAGTATGGAAATGATAACCTCCATAATTACAGCGTGCATGCATGAGCAGAATCAATAACACAGGGCGGCGACTAATCATAATTAGATATCAAAACGAGGAGTTGTACGATATTTATTCAACCAAAATGCGGAAATAAATAAAAAAAATAAATGACACGCGGAAAAGCAAAGAATACGTCAGCGGCAATCGAACGCTTGGTGATATGGACGCAACTTTGAACCATTGATTACTTTAGGAAGAGGAATTCCGGTCAAGGTGGTCAACCAAAAAGTAGCTGGTCCCACTTGGTCATTAATCCAGTAAGGACCGAACCACCGTAATTTAAATTTTCCAGCAGCACGATTTGTTTTAGCATTGTAAAAGAGCACAAGTTGGCCCACTGTAAAAACTCGGGTCTGGAGAAAGCGATCATGGGTACGGGCTTGCCGCAACTGAACTTCTTGAAGAGTCAGAAAACTTTCCCAGCAATGTTCATCCAAGGCTCTGAGTGTGTCCAACCGAAATGGCAAAGAGTCTTCAGGTAATAGCTTCTGAGTTATGGCCACACGTAAGCTTGGCACGACAATCTCCATCGGCGCAATTGCTTCTAACCTATAAGCAAGCTTGAAAGGGGTCATTCCGGTTGCTACTTTGTAAGTAGTCCGGTATGCCCATAAGACTGCAGGTAGTAACTAAATAGACTTGCATAAAAGTAGTCAGGTAGGGTGAAAAGACTTCCTGCATATAGCGTTGAAATGTGCTGGGAGCGTTCCTTAACCCAAACCACATGACCGTACAAGCAAAAACACCCCAGTTCGTAATGAAAGCTGTTTTCGGTATGTCTTGTTCAGCCATTCTGACCTGGTTATAACCACTGTAGCCGTCCAAAAAGGAGTACATATCATGCCCAGCCACTCTATCGAGCATTGTGTCAAGAAAGGGAAGAGGAAATGGATCAAGTACCGTGGCCGCATTCAGTTTTCGGTAATCCACACAGATTCGTCGCTGCTTATTTTTCGTTGGAATGATCACGATCGGATATATCCATTCAACATGTTCGATTGGTACAATGAATCCCACCTTCAATAACCGATCGAGTTCTGCTTTGACCTATGCTACATAATTGGGATTCATTCGGTAACTGGATTGTTTAATTGGCTTCGTCTCTGGTTTGAGCACGACCCGATGTTGATAGATCCGCGGATCAAGACCTTTCATATCGCGATAGTCCCAAGCAAAAACATCAGAAAACTCACGCAGGAGTCGGATCAAGTCTTCTTGAAATGCCTCGGACAATCCTGCCTTAATCTTAACAGGTCGCAGGTTAACTTCATCACCCAAATTATAGGTTACTAACTGGTCTTCTGGGACATAAAATTGACGAGGTTTCCCCAAGTCATCAACTGATTGTAAAAGTTGATGTAGAGTGGCTCCATCCATAGCAACACTATCATCTGCATCTGCATCTCCGGTCACGAGAACAGCCGTACAGGCTGCCGAACTCCAGTCGTCTGCTATAGCTTGAAGATCTATAGTACCTAAGGAAATCAGATCTTTATTGTTCTTCAGAAACGCCTCTTCTTCATCGTCAGGTAAGCCATCCAACATGTGGACGGGCTCTGCTACATAGGGTCTGGCATGAAGCTCACATGGCTGAATGGCATCCAGTTTGACAACATATTGACGGTGATTATCTTTGAAAGTCAATTCCTACACTGACCAATCCTGTATCACTTTGGCCTGTTTCAACCAGGGTCGACCGAAAAGAAGATTATAGTCGAGGCTAGATTCTGGTAGTTCTAAGACTACGAAAGTCATTTTGAACGTGGTACCCTACAAATTAATCGGGATATTCCGGACTAGTCCCACCGAATGGACTCGGGATTGATCTTCCATTCTAACAAAGAATTGGACGGGCTCGATCTGGGTCCACCCCAATTTCTTACAAAGAGCTGCAGTTGCTATGTTCACACCCGAACCGCCATCGATTAACACTTGAGTAATCTTGTGTTTTTTATGCCAAACAGTGATTAAGGGGACTGCATGATCCACCGTAGAATCATTTTCCGGTTGTATTGTTGTAGTCGCAGGAGTACTGGGAGATCCAGGACTGACCTGTTGCTGGAATTGCTGCCTAACTCCGGGCACCAAGGTGAGTAGCTGCCCCAAAGGGAGTGTAATTGAAGCCTTCGAGAGAATATCCCATACCTGGTCTGTTGGAATTGCACTCTTCACTGATTCTGATGATGATTCTCCTGTTACGGGGGTAGAGGCTTGTTCATGCGCTCTCACCTTTGGTAGGGGAGCCTGTGTCACCGGAATTGGATCAGGGAATATAGTTGGTTCTTTAGCGGCCCACTAACTGGCCTTGGTATACATTCGCTGCTGTTCGTGGATACCAGGTTCAAACACCTCAGCTGCTGGTTGCAACTGCTTACTCGATCTTGTCTGGACCACTGCTGCTTGTGATTCCACTGGTCAAATATAGACCATGTTGGTCATCAGGTTCTGGCACTCTTTCTTTTGTTTGTCATATTCGGCTGCATCCTTGCAAAATCTCCGGATGTGGCCAACCTCACCGTAAAAGTGACATCGAGGTGGTGACAGGGAAGCACCTTCCGCTGATGTACCTGCCTGCCATCAATTTGCATTAAAATTGGTATTCCGCTTTCCTCGGTAATTTTGGTATCCTTGCAGCTGATTGTTTCGCATCTGCGGTGGCACATAGTGGGTTGCTGGCTGACCTGGTTCTTGTATAATGACGTTTACAGCTGCTCGTCCCTACACTTTGGCATTATATGCACAATTTTCAGTTGAGTGTCCGATGGTATTGCAGATGGCACAATACATCTGATTAAGGGCGCAGGTAGCACTGGTGTGCCCTGGATTTTTACACTTGGTGCAATACATCTGTTGAGCCGGATCATCTGTAACGTTCTTGCTGGCTTTTAGCCACTCCAAGTCTTCAGTGAATCCTCCAACCCTATGCTCTAGTTGCAGGGCCATCGCTATAACAGCATCTAGTGTCATAGCACCCACACAACGGATGATCATGATTTGTCTTAGTTGTTGGGTCAAACCATTAATGAACCACTGGGTTATAACATCATCCGATAAATTAGCATGTGCCAAAGGCAATTCTCTTAAATGAGTTCTAAACAGTGTGGCATATTCCTGAACAGTCTAGTGCGGCTTCTGTCTATTGTTCTGCAAGTAATCAAAAATTTTGGCAGGGTTCTTCTTCAGCCGGAACCTCTACAAAAACGCATCCCTTACCGCCTCATAGGTAACGAAATGGTTGATATCATACTCTGTTAACCACCTTGCTGCTTCATTGACTAATGTTGACTGGAATATGATGGCCTTATACACCGGATCGATTGGATGATTCAGTACGGCATAACTTATCTCAAAGGTACGCACATGTGCATCAAGGTCATCACCTGGAAATCCACCAAACTTGGTGTACGTCACCCCTGTTGGAACAGGTCGAAGTGGAAGTGGCTGTAGTTGTTGCTGCTGTTGTTGTTGCTGCTGCTGTTGTTGTCCACTCATGGTGCTATTAGTGGTATCGTTGCTGTCTCTTGAGTTCTGAGGAGGTGTTTTTGGTCCTTAGGAATCTGTGTGGTCAGACTGCTCACCTTCAGGCTTGAAAATAGCGTTCAATCTCTTACGGATCTCCAAATCGAAGAGCCTATCCTTAGCCTTGATATCCCAGGTAGGCAAATTTGCCCCGAACAGTGGTGTTCGAAATGAAGATTCACCAGGGAGTATCACGCGGTCACCGAAAAACTGTAAATTCCCTACAACTGGGACCGAACTGCCACCGGAGTTTGTCGAACTTTCCCCAAAATAGGGTATTCTTTCACCGGCAATGATCTCTCTGGGTAACACCACTTTATCCTCGGAAAAGTTCGAATCCTGACCAGACGGTGTCGGGTCAACTGCGCACTGCGCCCCTGTACACTCCGAAGTTACTGTACCTTCTATAGACTGCACCAAAATTACACCAGAATCTATCGGAATTTCCTCATGTGTCACCGGAATTCTACCGGAATCACTACTATCGGGCTCCGCTCCTTCGACAACTAGACTTAACCGATCTATACTTCTGCCACCTAGGGGTGTCCCTAACAAATTTGGTACCACCCAAGGATGCTGGTCTCTCCTGTACTTCGGATACGACTCGTCGGACTGAGTAACCGGCATATATCACCTCTGCACCACTTGCGTACTGCTCCACCTTACTGATTATTCACCGTCTATGCCACCTTCCCACAGATGGCGCCAGTGTTAAAATGCGCATTTACATTACAGGCATTTTTAAGTTCTTTTGGGTTCTTGGGAGTGGTAGGGGTCTGATAAATCAGAGGCCCTGTATCTTAATTTTCCCAATTAACTTATTCACTGCGCAGTACGTTAGCGTTCAATATCGAATCGCTTACTGTCAAAATTCTGGTTAGCCTTTTCATAGTAAGTAACGCGGGAATTATTCATTACCATCACACAGACTTACTATCCGCAACTTAATAGTACTGTGTTAATCACAAATTAATGTAATTAAACAAAGGTAAGTATGATGACGTCTCCACAGACCGTAATGGCCCAGACAGATAGTCTGGCGATTCTACTTGTCGTTACCGGAGAGTCACCGCAATGTCTTTTCATTAATTGATAAGCAGATACATCACTTCGCACAACCTTTCGGTTCGTGCGGGATAGGAAAATATAGGAATTATGAAAATACAGAATGCCAATCCGGCGGCTTACATAGTGCTGGTCCTAATGAGGCAACTTCTCAGCCTTTGTAGGTTTCATGTGATGATGCAAATCATCCCATGTCTGATGCAGATTTACATGATGCACTTGTTGATGAGAGAGCTGATATTGAGGAGGCAAAAACTATGCCACAATGGCTGGTGCAAACTTTGTGTGACAGGAAATTAGATGCATCTCTGCCATATTGTACTCGGTCAGGCTCTCATAGTGCCTCTTTTGCATCAGCTTCCTATGCTATGGCTGCATCTAGTCTTTGTGATGAGACTGAGCCTGTTTCATTTGATGAAGCACAAAATTCTAAACATTGGATGGCTGCAATACAATCTGAATATGATGCTATCATGAAAAATGGTACCTGGTCTTTCTGTGACTTGCTTCCTGGCAAGAAGGCCATTGGCACTAAGTGGGTATACAAGCTGAAGCATAAGCCCGATGGAACAATTGACAGGTATAAGGCCAGGCTTGTTGCAAAGGGTTATGCATAGGAAATAGGCATTGATTTTGATGAAACCTTTGCACCTACTTGCCCAATGACTACTTTTCATAGCATATGTGCACTTGCAACTCATTATGGTTGGAATGTACATTAGTTGGACATTAAAATATTAATGAATGGTGACTTGCATGAAGAAGTGTATGTTTTCCAGGCCCGTGGCTTTGTGCAAAAAGGGCATGAAAACCAGGCGTGTAGGTTAAAGAAGGCATTATATGGTTTAAAGAAATCACCATGTGCTTGGTATGAAAAGATACATGCCTATCTGATTGCACATGGTTTTGAGAACAGTTCAACTGAAAGCACCTTATATGTTAAGCGTGCTAATGATGTGCTTCTTATCATTGTGGTGTATGTTGCTGACATGCTACTCACTCATCCTCATGACATGCATATTGCTGATTTTAAGGCTGATTTGCATGCCATTTGAGATGTCTGATTTGGGGAATTTGCATCACTATTTGGGCATTTAGTTTATGCAAGTTGATGGTGGAATGGCTTTGTGTGAAACAAAATATATTGACACATTATTGTAGCGTTTTGGCCTTGAAAATTGTGAACCTATTGCCACTACTATGGAGATAGTTTACGATTGAGTCTTCATGATGGTGGAGATGCATTTGATGCTGTTCTCTATTAGCAGGCTGCTAGATGCTTGATTTACAAGCATTGCTCGATTGGATATTCACTTTTCTATCTCACAGATGAGCAGGTTTATGCATTGCCCAGGAGTCAAGCATTGGTAGGCGGTTAAGAGCATCTTTCGCTACTTGAGTGGTACTCGACTACTTGGGTTACTTTATCCCAAGGGGGGATCACTACTGCCACATTTGCATGCTTTCTTTGACTCTGATTGGGTTGGTTGCTATGACACTTGTGTGTCCACTAATGGCTTTTGCTTCATGCTTAGTAGCTCATGTATATCTTGGTTGAGCAAGAAGCAGCCTACTGTGGCAACTTCCAATTGTAAGGCTAAGTATAGGGAAGCTTTCACAGCGACTATTGAGTGTGTGTGGCTCAGAACCCTTATGGCTGATTTGGGTGTTGGTCTGTCTTCTGCCACCACCATCTTCACTGACAGTCAGAGCCCATTGGCAGTTGCAAGGAACCCTGTGTTCCATGCTCGCACTAAGCACATTGAGGTGCATTATCATTATGTGAGGGAGAGGTTCTCTACTAGGGAGATCTGATGGAGAGTGTTAATCTCCAAAAGAACAAGCTATCCTTAATGTTAGACCACCTCTATATCAATAATAACTTCAGACTCCACTTAATTTTAAAGAACAATAACCAAACTATCAAGAAATTGATCAACTGTGAAAAAAAATCACTTCTCAGAAAAAGTCTACTGCACATTAATCATTCATTGACTGATCATTCATGTAAAGTTATAAATCCATCTTCACTTGCTTTGACTAGCAAGCTACTATCTGCCTTTGATGCTTGAAATCCAAGTTCCTTCAATAACTTTACAAGCCTATAATTCCATGCCCTTGGGGCCTGCTTCAATCCATACAAAGCTCTCTTGAGCTTACACACATAATTTGGATACACTTGATCTTTGAACCCTTCTGGTTGCTCCACGTAAACCTCATCTGAAATGTAACCATTCAAAAAAGCATTTTTAACATCTAATTGAGATAATTTCCAACCTTTGCAAGCAGCAATTGCTATGAGTGTTCTGATGGTTGTCATTTTTGCCACAGGACTATAAGTCTCATCATAGTCCACTCCATATGTCTGTGCATATCCCTTCACAACAAGTCTGGCTTTGTACCTAGACACAGTTCCATCTGCAAATCTTTTTGTTTTGTAAACCCACTTACATCCAATGATTTTCTGGCTATTAGGTTTAGGAACCAGATCCCATGTCTCATTTTCCATGAATGCATCATACTCCTCTTGCATAGCTTCTTCCCAATTCTTCTTCCCTTTGGCTTCATCATATGTAGATGGATCTTCATCTGCTTTTATCATGTAAGCATAATCCTTAGTAGTCAAGAATGAAGTATCATAGCTATACCTTGTAGGTTGCCATTTGTGCCTTGTAGACCTCCTGAGTTCTCCACTTCTTGAAGTTTTTGGTTCACCATATTTTGGATCAAACCTTGGCACTTCTTCACCTCCAACTTGTATTTCATTTTTCTCTTCTTCATCAAATATCTGAACCTTTGTTTTACCTTTCTTCTGATTCATAATTTCTTCAACTTCTGCATACACATTAGATGTACCTGCATACCAAGTACTTTGCTCATCAAATGTAACATCCTTGGACACAAGGAATTGTTTTGTGGATGGACTCCACAACCTATAACCCATCTTCTTGTCATTAGAACCAATGAATACATACTTCTCTACTTTAGGCTCCAATTTATGCCTCAATTGAGATGGCACATATGCATATGCCAAACAACCAAATATTTTACAATGATCCAAGGTAGGTCTCTTACCCCACCAAGCTTCATATGGTGTCATACCCTGCAAAGCTTTACAAGGCAATCTATTAACCAAATATGTGGCTGTGTTTACAGCCTCAACCCATAAATAATTTGGACAATGTTTCTCTTTCAACATGGATCTTGCAAATTCAAAAAGTGTCCTATTTCTTCTTTCTGCTACCCCATTTTGTTGAGGACAATACCTGCAAGTAATTTTCCTCTTTATACCTGCATTCCACAAGTAATCACTGAACTCATTAGAAAAATACTCTCCCCCTCCATCTGACCTTAACCTCTTCAATTTTTGACCTATAATTCTTTCTGCATATGCTTGATAGTGTTTAAATGTATTAAACACTTCTGATTTGTCTTTGATCACATAGATTGTGATCCATCTGGTAGCATCATCAACATATATGACATAATATCTTGAACCATTTATACTAAAATCTTTTGAAGGACCCCACACATCTGTATGTACCAATTCAAGTCTTTTTGAATACATAAAACCATGCTTATTGTATGATTGCTTATGAGCCTTACCTAACTGACATGCTTCACATCTGTATGTCATGTGTTGACCTGCAATGTTAGGCAATCCAAGTAGTGAACCATTTTTTATCATTTCTTTGATACCTCTCTCATTAAAGTGTCCAAGTCTTTTGTGCCAAAGATCCAATTCTGACACCTTTTGCTCTCCATATGCAAACATAGCATGTCCAACATTTCCTTGTACCTTTAATGTGAAGAGCCTTCCTTCCTTCTTCCCTGTAACAATCTGTTTATACCCTTGACTAGGGTCTTCAACATAAACTCCATCATTAGTGAACCTTACCTCATATCCTTTTTCCACAATTTATCCTACACTTATCAGATTTTTAGGAATTGTAGGAACATACAAAACCTTACTCAAAAGAGTGCTTCCATCTTTGGCTTTGACTGAACCAATTGACTTTACCTTGTGATTTGTATTATCACCTATTTGAACTGTATGATTAATTGCATTATGATCTAGATCAGTCATCAAAGCAATGTTTCCACTCAGATGATTGCTACATCTTGAGTCAATATAAAATACTCTCATGTCTTCATGGGAGGCTTCACATGTTGCATTCATAATGAGAGTCGAATCTTCTTTTTGATCTAATGCATAATTGTAGTACGTGTTATTATAGGATTGACTTTGGAAGCTTCTTCCTCCACCTCTTCCAAAAGAATTCGTACCACCTCTACCTCTGAAGTTTCCTCTCTGATATCTACCACCCCTTCCTCTTTGATTAAAGTTCTGATTAAAATTACCATTGCTTTGATTATTATGCCAACAATCATGAGATAGATGATTGGTCTTACCACATATCCAACAAGCTCTGACATTATCTTTGTTATTTATGCCTCTTCCTCTACTTCTCCCACTTCCTCTACCTCTTAGGAAGTTTGCTTGGCTTGGAGTA
>CM035412.1:103626483-103628983 GCA_020310875.1 Ceratopteris richardii
TTGGACAAGCAAAGCCTTAAGTCTTGGTCTTATCCAAAAGTCTAGAATTCCTTTTGAAAGATCTTTCCAGTAAAGGAGAAGATTCCAAGATGAATCATTGAACTGGAAAGCAAAAGATTCCAAGATGAATCATTTGCTTCAAGTTATAGCTTAGTATTACTTGATTCCTTGGTAGGAATCAAAAAAGTTCTTGAAAGAAAAAATCTCCCCAGACGTGAGACAAGCATCTTTTAAGAACAGTTTATAGCAAGTATGAACTTTTCATTTAGGAGTAGAAAGTTCCAAGAAATGGATCTTAAATCCATGAACTTCTCCTAAACAAGTTATAAAGTTCAAAGTGTTCATAGTTGCATTACTATTGGATCAATCATCAATAGATGTTTGGACTCTAAACATAAATTTGATTAGTGAAATATGTTTAAAGGACTCTAGTAACATCTGAAGATTGAATAATAGTAATGAGTTTTGTATCAAACTCAAGAATAGAAGTCGATATCACATAAATGAAAGTTTAACTTAAACTTTCAAACTGGCAAATGTGATATTTCGTCTCTAGTTTGATACTCAGGAAATGAATACCATTGAATCAGTAAATTTTTTGGATATCATTTGAAAGAATTTCTTTTAAATGTTCTTTTTGCAAAAGATTCCAAAATGAATCATTTGCTCAAGTTATTTGATTCCCTAGAAGGAATCTCAAGTCTTTGAAGAAATGGCATTCTTTCAAGTATTGAGAATGAAATTCTTCGTACTTTTTAGTATGTAAGTAGTTCATTAGCAATTCCCAAACCATCAGTATTGGTTAATTAAGTCCAAATAAGTGATATAACCTAACGGTATATCAAAGATTCTTAGCTTTGGAATCTGAGATGCATAAGTGTATGCTTGGACTTGAGAAAGATCTCTAAAAATCCTGCAGGTAAGCAAAGAAGCTTAAAGATAGTTTAAGAGATCTTAAAGATAAAGACTAAGTCTTTTTATCGCAAGATCAACCAGACTTGATCACTCTTGGCCATGATTGTCCAAGTAATATGCGATTAGAACTACTTTGTAGATTGCCCAAGTATTGGCAATAAAATTCCTTTTGGGAATTATTCACTCAAGTTCCATTTATTGAATGGAAAAAATTGTGGAAAAAGTAAACTGTTCCAAGTCTGAACAGAGTAAAGAAATTCCAAGAATGTAGTCTGCAACCATGAAGATGGTACTTAAGTCTGTGGAAGGTAAAACATAAGTGTTTGCCTATCCTTAAAGGGATTTTGGTACAAATCCAGAAAGCATGAGCGGATGCTTAAGACTTAAGCAGTAAAGAGATTCCTAAATAAAGTCCCCGGGGTAGGTACCTAAAGCAACAGTAAAGAAAGGAATCTAAAGACAAGAAGTCAAAAGCTCTTGTCGCTACAAAATTGGTCAAGGGTAAACCAATTGAACTTGAAAAATTCAAGTACTTGGAATTTTGATTGGTTTTCATTTGAAAACCCCAGTAAAGAAGAATTGATATTCTGTTAAGAGGTTTTCAAGTTTCCAAAGCAAAGCACATGATTATGAGGTGATCATGCGAAGGAATCAAAACCTAGGAAAATCTAGTTAGAGGTAATGCCTGAAACTTCCAATTCTTGTAAAAGAATTGAAGAAATAAGGTACTCTATCAAGAGATGTTTAGACTTTAGGATAAGAATCACCCACACATTAATGTGAATATAAAATAGGGTGGTATGGGACACCAGATTTTATACTCAGATTGATGTAGAAAAGATGGAATGGGACATCGGACCGTGGGATGATGATTATCTTTTAGTCCTAGTTTGGATTTTGAAGTTAGGTTTCATCCTCAAGGGAATTAAGACTTCAAGAAAAGTTTAATTCGTAAAGGATGAAAGTAGTATCTTACGATACTTCAAGGTAACTTCAAGATTAAGGAAACTGAAGATATGAAGTAAGTAACTTCCAAGATCTTCTTAAGACACTTCAAGCTTAAGTGTTATTGATCAGAAATATTTGATAAATTTCTGAAAGAAGTTGGACTTTTACTTTGAGTTGATCTTTTCAACTAAAGATTCAATTGACTAAGTCAAGTATCAAGTTCCTAGTGTAACTTGATAAATTCACTCTTTTAGACTCAAAGAAATGCACAAGAATTGCATCACGGAGTCAAAAAGATTGAATGTGATCTGAACTTAGTCTCAAGTGAAGCATTATTTGAATACAAAACTCATCAGCATAACCTCAGTGGGTCGACACACTGATGTTGGTTACCACACTAGTATCTTGTGGTTGGATGATGTTTTTGGTTTTCTTTGTATCTTTTTGAGAATCCAGCTTATTTCTCTTAAAGATAAAGACAATGCTTCAATATCTTATTGAAATAGAACGTTGAGAAGTTAAAGTCCTGAGTCAACTAGACTTTGACTCATAGCAAGTTTATGTATGTGCGAAGTTTGAATTGGTTGTACAAAGTCTTAGTTATCTCTTTTCGCTTTCCAAATCTTTTGGAATTGAC
>CM035412.1:103633983-103638983 GCA_020310875.1 Ceratopteris richardii
CTTTGGAAGTCCCAAACTCAAGAAAACCTTCTATTTTGGTCTTGACACCTGCTCAATGTTTTTCTCAGTGTGACTCGCACAGTAACAATTGATAAAATTCCTTCTAGGGGTATTCAATTAGCTTAGTAAGCTACCATTTGCAAGTGGAATGATGTAAAATGACAAACTATACTCAGAGAAATTGATTTAGCAAAATTAACTATACCCCCGACTTTTTAGGAGTGTAGCAGAGATAGACCAGTGAGAACCTCGGCGATGATTTCTCTGAATTTGCCAAATGAAATGAGTGGAAACTTTGTCAGCATGTAGATGGCTTTGAGCTGAATCCAACAAGCTTTGAATCACTGAATTGGGAGTAGTATTGACTGAGATATGCCCTTGACAAGTTGACAGACTTTTGAGCAGACTAGCAGAGAAGACAAAGATGAATGATGTAAATGTATCTATTGATTAACAATTGTGTACAATCCCATTGACATGTCTAGCATTGCCAAATGGTATAGAGAGGTGTAGGCTATGGTATAGTCCTTAGACACACTCAAGCTCAACAGAATGAGCCTCGGGAATGGAGTGATCTGCCCACAACTTTTTCACATCCAATTTTATAGGAAATGACTTAGGATTTGAATTCAAATTCAAATCTTTGGCTTCCTATGATCAAGCATCTAAAAGTTTGGAGATATTCTCTCAATCAAGTGATCTACTTTTCCACGAATCACTTAGGTAGGTGATTACAAAAGATTCTAAGTCAAATTAGACTTTTACAATGAGGTAAAGTGGTAATAAACCACTAGCATATGTTCCTATGGTTCTTCATGCATGTGGAGTCTTCATGATGTCTTCCAAGCCAAATGTGTAGGCTTGTGATTTACACCAACAGCTCCCCCTCAAGCCAAACATTTTGGCTTAAGTCTTCATCTTCAATCTTCAAGTATATCCTGCAATCCAATCATAGATTTGAACCTACAAAGTTTGGTCCCATCCAAAGCTTTAGTCAGTAAATCTACACATTGCATGTTGGTTGACACATACGTCAGTTGAATGTTCTTGCTTAGCAACTTCTCCCTCACATAATGATAATGAACTTCTATGTGTTTGGTCCTGGCATGATAGATTGGATTAGTTGCAAGGTGAAGAGAACTTGTATTATCTCCAAAGATAATTGGAGGCCTAGTATGTAAGCCCAATTCTGTATACAAAAGCTTAATCCAAATTGCTTCTTGAGTGGCATTAGCTAGCCCTCTATACTCTGCTTCTGTAGAAGACAATGCAAGAGTTGGTTGCTTCTTTGCAGACCATGAAATTGGTTTGTCACCTACAAAAGAAATGTATCCTGAAGTGCTTCTCCTATCATCCTTGCATCCTGCCCAATCTGCATCTGAATAAACTTTTATATCAATATCTGAAGTGTAAGGAACGTACAAACAATGGTTCTGTGTACCCTTGAGATACTTCAAGATTCTTTTGGCTGCCTCTAAGTGAGGTATCCTTGGTTTGTGCATAAATTGACTTAGCACACTAACTCCATATGCAATATCAATTCTTGTAAGAATAGCATAGTTTAAGCTACCTACCATACTTTGATAACCTGTAATGTCTTGGACTTCATCACCTTCATGGGCACTTAGCTTTAGGTTCACCTCCATTGGAGTACTAGCTGCTTTAGCATCCTGCAAGTGAAATTTCTACATATCTTGTACATACTTCTTTTGAGTAATGTATATTCCTGAATTAGTGTAAACTAATTCAAGTCCCAAAAAATACTTCAATAATCCAAGATCATTGATCTTGAATTCCTTCATCATCTGGCTATCGATGCTTCTGATTCCATTGACATCATTACCTGTAATGATGATGTCATCAACATAGACACAGAGATAGATTACCTCTGAATTACTTCTCTTAATGAACAGAGAAGTGTCAGCCTTACTCATGACAAAACCTTGGTCTTGGAGGTATGTAGTTAGCCTATAATTCCATGCCCTAGGTGCCTGCTTCAATCCATATAAAGCCTTCTTTAATTTGCAAACATAAGTTACCTTCTTAGGGTCTTCATAGCCAGGAGGTTGTGACATATAAACCTCTTCTGAAATCCATCCATTGAAGAGAGCATTCTTGACATCCAATTGGTACATGTTCCAATTCTTTGATGCAGCCACACTCACCAACACTCTGATTGTTGGCATCTTGGCCACAGGAGAAAATGTTTCTTCATAGTCAATGCCTTGGGTTTGTGCAAAACCCTTGGCTACTAATTTGGCCTTGTACCTGTTAATTGTGCGAGCAGAATTTCTTTTCAATTTATAGATCCATCTGGATCCTATTACCTTCATGGAGTCCTTCTTGGGTACTAACTCCCATGTATCACTCTCCTTGAGTGATTCAATCTCCTCATGCATAGCTTCTTTCCATTCTGATTTTGTGATTGCTTCTTCATATGATCCTGGTTCTTCATTTAGCAAATCCTTTGCAAGATAAATTGAATGTTTAGTAACAAGAGATACAAGTATCATACCCATATTTGATAGGTTTTTTGCTTTCTCTCTGAGATCTCCTGATTGATTGAGTTGAAGATTCAGGTATGTCTTCAAGCTTCTTCATCTTCATTTTGCCTTTGGATTTCCATGCCTTGAACTCTTCAAGGTTGATTGTATCTTCATCATCTGAACTTTCCTCTCCATCCTGAGTAGGTTCCTCCTTTGTAAGTTTTGGAAATTCTTCTTCCAAATCATAGGGTAGTTTGACCTTCCTACATTCATTCTGATACCAAGAATCATTCTCATCAAAGATCACATCTCTGCTTACCATAAATCCCTTATTGGTAGGGTTATAAAACCTGTAACCTTTTTGATTTAAATCATATCCAATGAAAATACATTTTTCAGCCTTTGGATCTAGCTTTCCTCTTACCTGTGAAGGAATGTGTACATATGCTACACATCCAAAAATTTTGCAGTGATCCAATGATGGTCTCTTACCATGCCATGCTTCATATGGTGTCATACCATCAAGTGACTTTGATGGTAATGTGTTTATGAGATAGGTGGCAGTAGAAACACTCTCTGCCCATAGATAGTTAGGTAATTTCTTCTCATTAAGCATAGATCTAGCTGTCTCAACAATTAACCTATTTCTTCTTTCAACTACCCCATTCTGTTCAGGAGAATACCTTGTGGTTATTTCCCTTTTGATGCCTCTGTCCTGCAAGAAGTCCTCAACTTCATTTGAGAAGTACTCACCTCCTCCATCTGACCTTAGCCTCTTCAAATTCCTTCCTGTCTGATTTTCAACTAGTGCAAGATATTTCTTAAAACAATTAAATACCTCATCCTTGCGCTTCATAAAGTATAATACAGTCCATCTGCTATAGTCATCAATAAAAGACACATAGTACCTTGAACCTGAGACTAAGGGGTCTTTGCTAGGTCCCCATACATCTGTGTGTACAAGCTCTAGATAGTCTTCATGCATATATCCTTTCTTGGAGAAGGGTAACCTGTGAGACTTACCAAATTGACAAGCACCACACTTGTAAATCATATGTTGCTTGGATACATTAGGTATCCCAAGCACACATTGGTCCCTGCACATTTGCTTCAAGGTCCTTTCTCCTATGTGCCCTAATCTCTTGTGCCAAATCTCAAGCTCTGAAAGTGTTTGATCTTTATAACTGTATAATGCAATGTTCTTTGTATCTTCCAACTCAAAAGTGAAAAGTCTACCTGATTTTTCTCCTTTAGCTATCCTTTTGAATCCATGTCTTGGGTCCTCCACAAATCCTCCATATTGATTGAATCTGACCTGCAACCCTTTCTCTACAATCTGACCAACACTCATTAAGTTCTTTGTAATTGTAGGTACATAAAGTACTCTGCTCAACAAATTTTGATTACCATCACAAGTTTTCACATTTCCAACTTTAACTACAGAATGCTTTGTATCATCACCTGTTTGGACTTGGTGTTTACCTTTTGGTTCCTCAAGATCAGAGAGTAGTGCCACATTACCAGCCACATGATTTGAACACCCTGAATCAATATAAAATAAGTGATCATCATTTGTACTTGACTTTGAAGTCATGTTCATGATCAAGAGAGAGTCATCCTGCTCCTCTGTGTAGTTGTTGTAGTCCTTTCTATTTCTGAATCCTCCTTGGTAGTTGCCATTATAATTGTTGTTGTAGTAGTTGTTGTAATTGTTGTTGTGACCTTGGTGATGGTTGAACCTTCCTCTAGACTGTGAGTATCCACCTCTTTGGTAGCCTCTTCCTCTCTGATTTTTGTAATTCCTGTAACACTCATCTGTGGTGTGATTTGATAAGCCACAAATGTTACATGGTGATGAGTTATAGGGTCTCCCCCTACCTTGCTTACCTCGTCTACCCCTTCCTCTTAAAGATCTACCTCTCCCTGCATAGTTGGCTTGGGAGGTAGAGCCTTCATCTTCCAACTTTTTACTCTTGCCTTTATCCTTGGATTTCTTATCAGTGTATAGGGCAGAAGAGTTGTTACCTTTGGTAGTATCTCCACTCTTGGTAAGCTTTGCTTCATGTGTGAATGGTTGACCCATGAGAGTTGTAAGATCTGGAGTGTGCATGTCCATGTAGAGATCCATTGCAGTAGTGAAGCTTTCCCACTTGTCATCAGCCTTGATTCCATTAATTACCTGCCTTAAAATTTGTTCTTCTTCAATTACTTCTCCTATGCTTGCTAACTGATCTGCAACATCTTTTATCTTGGTCAGAAATTCTGAAACAGCTTGCTTAGGTTGCTTCCTTAGTGTTGTGAATTCAATCCACAACTGATTTTTCCTAGCCCTTGTATTGGAGGAAAAATATGATGACAAGGTTTCCCAAGTCTCTTGGGAAGTCTTACAATTTTTTATATGAGGTAAAAGAAAGTCTGATATAGAGTTGAGTAAATAAGACCTTGCCAATGCATCCCTTGCACACCATGTGTTGAGTTTTTCTTGCTTCTCCTTGGTTGGCAAACCTCTTGCTT
>CM035412.1:103646483-103651483 GCA_020310875.1 Ceratopteris richardii
GGTTTATGCATAAATTGGCTAAGCACACTAACACCATATGATATATCAATCCTGGTTAAGGTAGCATAATTTAAACTACCTACCAAACTTTGGTAACCTGTAATATCTTTGAGATCTTCTCCTTCATGTGCACTGAGTTTGTGGTTGACCTCCATTGGAATGTTTGAGACTTTAGCTTCCTGCAAATTAAATTTCTTGACCATGTCCTGTATGTACTTCTTCTGAGTAATATAGATACCTGAATTTGTGTAGATCAATTCAAGTCCTAGGAAGTATTTCAATAATCCAAGATCATTGATCTTGAATTCCTTCATCATCTGTCCTTTGATGTGTCTAATTCCCTGAACATCATTTCCTGTAATAATGATGTCATCAACATAGACACATAAATATATTACTTCTGTACTACTTCTCTTTATGAACAGAGAAGTGTCAGCTTTACTCATCACAAATCCTTGATCTTGGAGATATGTTGTCAACCTGTAATTCCATGCTCTAGGTGCCTGCTTTAAACCATACAGAGCCTTCTTCAACTTACAAACATGACTTACCTTATTGGGATCTTCATAACCAGGTGGTTGTGCCATGTAGACTTCTTCAGATATCCATCCATTCAAGAATGCATTCTTCACATCCAATTGGTACATGTTCCAATTCTTGGATGCAGCTACACTCACCATAACTCTGATAGTTGGCATTTTAGCCACCGGAGAAAATGTCTCCTCATAATCAATGCCTTGGGTTTGTGCAAAACCCTTGGCTACCAATCTAGCTTTATACCTGTTTATTGTACCATCTGAATTCCTTTTGAGTTTGTAGATCCATCTGGATCCTATCACCTTCATGGAGTCCTTCTTGGGTACCAAGTCCCAAGTATCACTCTCTTTGAGAGCCTGCATTTCTTCATCCATTGCTTCCTTCCATTCTGGTTTAGTGATTGCTTCTTCAAATGTACCTGGTTCTTCATTCAAGAGATCCTTTGCAAGATATACAGAATGCTTGGTTACCAGTGAAGTATCATACCCATACCTAATAGGTTTTTTCTTTTCTCTTTGAGATCTCCTCATAGCTTGAGTTGAGGATTCTGGATTATCTTCTAGTTGTTTCATCTTCATTTTCCCTTTGGATTTCCAGGCCTTGAACTCTTCAATGTTGATGGTGTCTTCATCATCTGAGCTTGTGTCCTCTTTCTGAATTGGTTCTTGTCTGATAAGCTTGGGAAAGTCTTCTTCCATATCATAAGGTAGGCTAACCTTCCTGCACTCATTTTCATACCATGAATCATTTTCATCAAAGATGACATCTCTGCTTACCTTGAAGCCTTTGTTTGAGGGGTTGTAGAATCTGTACCCTTTCTGATTCAAATCATAACCAATGAAGATACACTTTTCAGCTTTAGGGTCTAGCTTTCCCCTTACCTGTGAGGGAATATGCACATATGCAACACACCCAAAGATTTTGCAATGATCCAGAGATGGTCTCTTACCATGCCAAACCTCATAGGGTGTCATCCCATCAAGTGTCTTTGATGGCAACCTGTTAATTAAATACGTGGCAGTAGATACACTCTCTGCCCAAAGATAATTTGGCAACTTCTTTTCATTAAGCATAGACCTCGCTGTTTCTACAATAAGTCTATTCCTTCTTTCAGCTACCCCATTTTGTTCAGGTGAGTACCTTGTAGTAATCTCCCTTTTTATGCCTCTTTCCTGCAAGAAGTCTTCAAACTCATTTGAGAAGTATTCTCCTCCTCCATCTGACCTTAGCTTCTTCAAGTTTCTTCCTGTTTGATTTTCAACCAGTGCAAGATACTTTTTGAAACAATTAAATACTTCATCTTTATGTTTCATGAAGTATAAGACTGTCCACCTGCTATAGTCATCAATAAAAGATACATAGTACCTTGATCCAGATAAGGATGGCTCCTTGCTAGGTCCCCAAACATCTGTATGCACCAATTCCAGATAATCTTTATGCATGAAACCTTTCTTGGTATAAGGCAACCTGTGTGACTTACCGAATTGACAAGCTCCACACTTGTATATCATGTGTTGCTTGGATATATTAGGTATCCCAAGCACACATTGATCCCTGCACATTTGCTTTAAGGTTCTTTCACCAATGTGACCTAACCTCTTGTGCCAAATCTCCAATTCCGATAGCGTTTGATCCTTATAATTGTACAAAGCAATACTCTTAGTGTCTTCAAGTTCAAAAGTAAACAATCTACCTAATTTCTCTCCCTTGGCTATCCTTCTGAATCCATGTCTTGGATCCTCCACATATGCACCATGTTGAGTGAACCTGACCTGTAGACCTTTTTCCACAATCTGACCTACACTCATCAGATTCTTGGTGATTGTTGGAACATACAACACTCTGCTTAATAAATTCTGATTTCCATCACTTGTTTTGACATTGCCTACTTTAACAACTGAATGCTTAGTGTCATCACCTGTCTGCACTTGATGTTTGCCCGTGGGTTCTTCCAAATCAGAAAGTAGGGCAACATTTCCAGCTACATGGTTAGAGCAACCTGAATCAATATAGAATAAGTGATCATCATTGATACCTGACTTAGATGTCATGTTCATGATCAACAGGGAATCATCTTGCTCCTCTGCATAATTGTTGTAGTCTTTCCTATTTCTGTATCCACCTTGATAGTTGCTATTGTGATTGTAGTTGTTGTTATAATTATTGTTGTAGCCATGGTAGCCTTGAGATTGGTTAAATCTGCCTCTGCCTTGAGAGTATCCTCCTCTAGAGTAGCCTCTTCCTCTCTGATTCTTATAATTTCTGTAGCACTCATCTGAGGTATGGTTAGACAAGCCACAGATATTGCATGGAGATTGATTGTAGGGTCTCCCCCTACCTGACTTACCTCCTCTGCTCCTACCTCTAGATGATCTACCTCTCCCTGCATAGTTTGCTTGGGAGGTAGAGCCTTCTTCATCAACCTTCTTATTTTTACCTTTGTCTTTTACCTTTTTATCAGTGAAAAGGGCAGAAGAGTTGTTACCTTTTGATTGTTCTCCATTCTTTGTAAGCTTTGCTTCATGTGTGAAGAGTTGACCAATCAGGGTTGTTAGATCAGGTGCTTGGATGTCCATGTATAAGTCCATTGCTGTGGTAAAGCTCTCCCATTTGTCATCAGCCTTTAGTCCATTGATTACCTGTCTGACTATTTGCTCTTCCTCAATTTCTTCTCCAACACTTGCAAGTTGATCTGCAATGTCTTTGACTCTAGTGACAAAATCTGAAACTGATTGTTTTGATTGCTTCCTAAGAGTGGTGAATTCAATCCATAGTTGATTCTTCCTGGCCCTTGTGTTGGAAGAAAAATATGTTGACAAGGTTTCCCAAGTCTCTTGGGAAGTTTTGCAATTCCTTACATGAGGTAGAAGGAAATCAGAAATAGAGTTTAGAAGATATGACCTTGCCAAAGCATCTTTTGCACACCATTGATTTAGCTTCTCATGTTCATCCTTTGTAGGTAGGCCTCTGGTCTTGAACGAGGGCAATTCCTCATCTCCTGATATGTATCCAAATAAGCTTCTCCCTTGTAAATAGGTCTTCATCCTTAGAGACCAAGCTTGATAATTGTTTCTGTCCAATTTGTCAATGAAAGAAGGGAAACCATCACCCATGATTACCTTATCTGCTCTGATACCACTGTTGGACGTGATGGTTGGATGCACTCAGAAGATTGAGTTGGTACTGCTAATCCTGCTTTGCACCAGCCCTCTTTGACCTTTTTCTTTGTTTTTACTCCTTGATGATGCGATGAGAATTGAGCCTTGCGGAAAATATAAGACAGTGCTCTAACTTTTCTAAAAAATTCACCGAAATTTCACTGGACCGAAATTTCACCAGACTGCCACTGGACTGCCACCGTAATTGTACCAGAATTGTACCGGAATGAACTATAATTTTGTTTATAATTACTTCAAGTGAACATACATGAAGTAAGTAAGTGACACATGAACTCTCTTAACTGACGGAACTTTTTCTAAAGTTTAATAAAAAATTTCTCTAGTTCAGACAGTCTCTTTTCGGTTAGACTTTGTGCAGTGTATAGATATCTTTTCCACCGGAAAGATGGATCAGCTAAAAATAGAGATGTCTAGCTATAGAGTGAGCTATCTCTCATACAAAGCTTCGCATTACTCTGAAAGATCTACTTCGTTCTTCTACCGGAAAATCACTCGTTTACCGTAAGAACTGCAACTGTGAGCACTTTGACTGTAATTTCTTGATTTCTTGAAATTGAGTGAATCAAGTTACTTCAAACTTTGTATGTTTGCGGTATGCTTTGAGCTGAATCTATCAAGCTTTGAATCACTTGATTTGGTTCAGTAGATTCTAAGATATACTTCTTCAGAGTAGACAGACTTGACGATGATGACTCAGAGAATCACAGAGTAGATGACTGTAAGTATTTGTATTAGACCATGTAGATGTACATTCCCACTGGCCTGATAAACATAGCTCAATGGTACTCAGAGGTGTAGGCTATAGAGTAGATCTCACAACCTCAGTGATTGATACAGTAATGCTTCGGGGTTATTGGAGCGCCGCAGGGATGATTGAAGAACACACCGCGACATTTTTCCTTTTAGCTTTTATAGGAATTGTGTGATGACTTGAATTAGAATTCAAATCAATCTCCAAAAATTTCTCACCTAAAAAATTGATTGAGATATTCTCTCGATCAATCAACCGCCTTTTCACGACTTCCAATTAATTCGGCGTGATTGCATAATGATGCGCCAGGTCATTTATCTTTTTACAAGAGGTAAACTGGTAAGAACTCATAGGCATAAGTTCCTATGGTCTTCGCGTCATGTATAGTCTTCAACGTAGATATCCAGCCCAAATGTGAAGGCTTGTGTTGCACCAACAATCTATCTATCTATCTATCTATCTATCTACCTATCTATCTATCTATCTATCTACCTATCTATCTATCTATCTATCTATCTATCTATCTATCTATC
>CM035412.1:103661483-103668983 GCA_020310875.1 Ceratopteris richardii
GGTAAAGAAAAACAATATTTGTGTAAAGTTTGGTTTATAGCTGATATAGAAGTGTTCTTAAATCAGTATAGATCAAACCTTTGGAGATTAAGAGGTCTCCAACAGTGGTATCAGAGTTGAAGGTGCAATACAAGAGAAGAAAAGACAATTGAAGTTCCGACTGGTGCAGATATTGATGTTCTTCCTAATTAAAGGAGGACAAGGACAAATTATTGAAGACAACCTACAGAAGTGCAAAGCACGAGTTTGAAAGAAATCAAGAAGGATCAAAGCTTCATATCAAAGGTACACTTTATCCTCATAAACCATAGTAATTGCAGATACAGAAGGTCAAGGATGGGAGAAAGCTTGCAGATTGATAAGCTAGATAGGGAGAACTATCCAGCTTGCTCCATGAGGATGGAGGCACACCTCATGAGTAAAGATTTGATGGCATTCATTATAGGAGATGAAGAAAAGCCTGAATTTGCAGATCCTAGTATTCCAACTAGGGAAGAGCTTGCAGTTTTGAAGACTTCGATGAGAAAGGATGCTCAAGCAAGGAGTATCATTTACATGGTTGTAAATGATTATCTTCTACCTCACATTAGAGGATTGGAAAGTGCAACAGATGTTTGGAATGCTTTGGAAGAGCATTTCCAAAATACAACCAAGTCAAGGAAGTCGTCACTATGGGCTGAGTTCACAACTTTCAAGAAGAAGAGCTCACAATCAATTTCTGATTATGTCGCAAGGATGAAGGATATTGCAGATAGATTGGGAGCAGTGGATGAAGACATTGAAGAGGATAAGTTGGTAAGACAAATACTTACAGGTCTGAGAGGAGATGAGAAGTGGAAGCCTTCCATATTATTCATAGAATTGTCACTTGATCACTTTACTCCTGATCTTAATCAATTGCTAGGACACATGCTAACTTTTGAGCAGGACATTAAAGGAAACAATGATAGAAGTGCAAGTCAAGCTATGTACTCCAAGGAAAAGAAAAAGAATGGCAAGGGAAAGCAGTCAACTGATGATGAAGGGACTTCAAGTCAAGCTAACTTTACAAAAGGAAAGATGAATTTCAGAGGTAAAGGAAGAGGAGGTAAGAACAAAGATAATGCTAAAGCTTGTTGGATTTGTGGTAGAACCAATCATTTGGCAAATGATTGTTGGTATAACAATCAAAATGGTGGAAGCAATAATCAGAGTTTTAATCAAAGAGGTAGAGGAGGCAGAAACCAAAGAGGCAACTTCAGAGGAAGAGGTGGTAGGACATCATATGCTAGAGGAGGTGGAAGAAGCTTCCAATCTCAGTCCTACAACAACAATTATAATAACTATGCATCAGATCAGAAGGATGATATGACTCTTATCTTGAATGCAACTCATGAATCAGTGGGAGAAGATCAAAGAGTGTTTTATATTGACTCAGGATGTAGCAACCATCTGAGTGGGAATCTATCCTTGATGACTGACATGGAAGCAAATGTGAATGGACATACAGTTCAAATAGGTGACAATACCAAACATAAAGTGGAGAGCATTGGATCAGTGAAGACAAAGAGTGGAAGTACACTTTTGAGCAAGGTACTTTATGTTCCTACTATTCCTAAAAATTTGATGTGTAGGGCAAATTGTGGAGAAAGGATATGAAGTAAGATTCACAAATGATGGTGTTTACGTGCAAGATCCAAATCAGGGATATAGAAACATAATTGCAGGGAAAAAGGAAGGAAGATTGTTTACTCTCAAAGTCCAAGGTAATGTGGGACATGCATTATTTACTTATGGAAGTCAAAAGATGTCTGAATTAGACTTATGGCATAAAAGGCTAGGTCATTTCAATGAGAGAGCTATAAAGGAAATGTCAAAGAAATAGGTGGTGCTTGGTTTGCCAAATGTTGAAGGGCAACATATGGTGTACAAGTGTGAAGCTTGTCAATTAGGTAAAGCACACAAAGGTTCTTACAACAAATCAGGGTACAAGCATTCAAATATGCTTGAATTGGTTCATACAGATGTATGGGGTCCCTCAAGGGACTATAGCATAAATGGATCCAGATATTATGTGTTGTTTGTTGATGATGCAACCAGATGGATTACTTTATATGTAATCAAGGATAAATCAGAAGTCTTCAAGACATTCAAACATTATCATGCTTATGCAGAAAGGATCACAGGGCAAAAGCTTAAGAGGTTAAGGTCAGATGGAGGGGGAGAGTATTTCTCTAAAGAATTTGATGATTATTTGTGGAATGCAGGTATAAGAAGAGAAGTAACTTGCAGGTACTCCCCTCAACAGAATGGAGTAGCAGAAAGGAGAAATAGGACTCTTGTAGAATTTGCAAGAGCAATGATGAAGGAAAAGAATTGTCCAAATTACTTATGGGCAGAAGCTATTAATACTGCAACATACCTTGTGAATAGGTTACCTTGTAAAGCTTTGGATGGAGGAACCCCTTATGAAGCATGGTGGGGTAAGAAACCTACTCTTGATCATTGTAAGGTATTTGGATGTGTAGCATATGCTTATGTTCCTTCACAATTAAGACATAAGCTAGAACCCAAAGCAGAAAAGTATGTGTTTATTGGATATGATGATAGACAGATGGGTTACAGGTTGTGGAGTCCATCCACAAAGCAATTTCTTGTTACCAAAGATGTTACATTTGATGAGCAAACTACATGGTATACAGGATCAACAAATGATTATGCAGGTGTTGAAGAGATACAAAGAAAAGGGAAGGCAAAAGTAAATATGTATGAAGAAAGTATTGATGATGTTGACTCTAAAAGTAGATTGCAGAATCATGTAGAAGATGGGCCAAGATTTGATCCAGAATCAAATGAGGCTGAAACTTCAAGAAGTGCAGAGATCAGAAGATCTTCAAGGGAAAGGAAAGAACCTATAAGGTATAGTTATGATACATCTTTTTTAACAACAAAAGATTATGCTTACATTGTGAAGACAGAAGAAGATCCAATCACTTATGAAGAAGCCAAAGGTAAACAGAATTGGGAGAAGGCAATGTAGGAAGTGTATGATGCTCTACTTGAAAATGAAACTTGGGAATTAGTACCAAGACCAAAGAATCAGAAAGTCATTGGATGTAAGTGGGTATATAAAACAAAAAGGTTTGTAGATGGTAAGGTGTCTAGATACAAGGCTAGACTTGCGGTCAAAGGTTATGCCCAAACTTATGGGGTAGATTATGATGAAACCTTTAGTCCTGTTGCTAAGATGTCTACAATTAGAACATTGATTGCTATTGTTGCTTGTAAAGGATGGAAGTTATCACAATTAGATGTGAAAAATGCATTTCTAAATGGATACATTGTAGATGAAGTATACATGGAGCAACCAGAAGGTTATATGAATTCAATTGGATCAGATTATGTGTGTAAGCTCAAGAGAGCTTTGTATGGGTTCAAGCAGGCCCCAAGAGCTTGGAATTACAGACTTGTCAAGTTCTTGAATGAATGTGGATTTCAAGCATCAAAGGCAGATAGTAGCTTGCTAGTGAAGGCAAGTGAAAATGGGTACATTTACATGTGTATTTATGTTGATGATATTATTGTCACAGGAACAGATGCTCAAGGAATCAATGAACTTAAAAGGCAAATAGAGAAGGAGTTTAAGATAAGTGATTTGGGAAACTTATCTTATTTCTTAGGAATGCAGATTGTATATACTCAACATGGAGTATATGTTTCACAAGAGAGGTATTTGAAGAATCTTCTAGTTAAGTTTAACATGGAGGATTGCAAGACTTCAACTACACCATTGGAGGTAAATCATAAATTGAGCAGGTATGGAGGTGAAGAGTTCAATGATATGAAGAAATATCAGAGTTTGGTAGGTAGTTTAATTTATGCTACCTTGACAAGGCCAGATCTGTCATATGCAGTAGGTGTGTTGTCACAATTTATGCATTGTCCAAAGAAAACTCATTGGATTGCAGCTCAAAGGGTACTCAGATATATCAAAGGAACCCTAAGTGAAGGTTTGTATTATGGGTTTACTTCTGACACAAGAATCAAAGTGTTTAGTGATGCAGATTGGGCAGGTGACTCAGATGATAGAAGGTCTACTCATGGATATCTTTGTTATATTGGAGATAAATTAGTTTCTTGGTGTTCAAAGAAGCAACATACAGTTGCTTTGTCATCCACAGAAGCTGAGTATAAAGGAATGGTAGAAGCTGCAAAAGAAGTGATATGGTTGAAGACCTTGATGAAGAGTTTTGAAACTGATCAGAGTACTCCAATTATTTTTGGAGATAATATGAGTTCTTTGTATTTGGTAGCTAACCCTGTTTTTCATGCCAGGACTAAGCATATAGAGATTCAGTATCATTTCTTGAGAGAAAAGGTACTTGATAAAGAGATTGAAGTGATGTATACTCCAACAAAAGAACAAGTGGCAGATATGATGACAAAAAGCTTGGATGGACCTAAGCTACAAAGATTCAAAGAGATGGCAGGAGTGAAGAAGAATGGAATAATCACAATTAGTGATTGAGGGGGAGCTGTTGGAACAAACCAATCACAAATTGGTGATTATAAAGATCTTGAAGAAAGTTTATGGTCAGAATGAAGTGGAAGAAATCACTTGAGAGAATGAAGAGATCTCAGAAGTAAAGCATGTATACATATGTACATTAGAAATGGAAATTCTTGTAATCTGAGTATAGAGATATACCTTAGGATGATAAGGAGTAATGTCATAGACGTGAGAGAAGTCAAAAAACATGTATATATAAGTTAATGATGATAAGAAATAGAGAGAGAGTCATTTGTAGATGACAAAGTGTCTTAGAGATGTGTAGAGAGTTTTTTCTCAGAAAATAGCGACGGGTTTTTCTCTGAATGCTCTCAGTCTGATCATGTGGATCAAGAATCTTTTTGTACACATCTAATTAGGAAGCTAATGAAGCTATGTTCAGAGTTTTATGATCTGATTCCTTTATGATTGCGCAAAGGTATTGTGAATACTTGTGCATCATTTATTTTAAGAAATTTGAAGTTATGTGCAGGTAATGAAGTCGATTTCTGAAGCAGACTTTCTGAAGTAGACACTTCTTCACTCAGAGAAGTGTTAATGGAAGTTTTGGTAAAGAAAAACAATATTTGTGTAAAGTTTGGTTTATAGCTGATATAGAAGTGTTCTTAAATCAGTATAGATCAAATCTTTGGAGATTAAGAGGTCTCCAACAGTGGTATCAGAGCTGAAGGTGCAATACAAGAGAAGAAAAGACAATTGAAGTTCCGACTGGTGCAGATATTGAAGTTCTTCCTAATTAAAGGAGGACAAGGAAAAATTATTGAAGACAACCTACAGAAGTGCAAAGCACGAGTTTGAAAGAAATCAAGAAGGATCAAAGCTTCATATCAAAGGTACACTTTATCCTCATAAACCATAGTAATTGCAGATACAGAAGGTCAAGGATGGGAGAAAGCCTGCAGATTGATAAGCTGGATAGGGAGAACTATCCAGCTTGGTCCATGAGGATGGAGGCACACCTCATGAGTAAAGATTTGATGGCATTCATTACAGGAGATGAAGAAAAGCCTGAATTTGCAGATCCTAGTATTCCAACTAGGGAAGAGCTTGCAGTTTTGAAGACTTGGATGAGAAAGGATGCTCAAGCAAGGAGTATCATTTACATGGCTCTAAATGATTATCTTCTACCTCAGATTAGAGGATTGGAAAGTGCAACAGATGTTTGGAATGCTTTGGAAGAGCATTTCCAAAATACAACCAAGTCAAGGAAGTCCTCACTATGGGCTGAGTTCACAACTTTCAAGAAGAAGAGCTCACAATCAATTTCTGATTATGTGGCAAGGATGAAGGATATTGCAGATAGCTTGGGAGCAATGGATGAAGACATTGAAGAGGATAAGTTGGTAAGACAAATACTTACAGGTCTGAGAGGAGATGAGAAGTGGAAGCCTTTCATATTATCCATAGAATTGTCACTTGATCACTTTACTCCTGATCTTAATCAATTGCTAGGACACATGCTAACTTTTGAGCAGGACATTAAAGGAGACAATGATAGAAGTGCAAGTCAAGCTATGTACTCCAAGGACAAGAAAAAGAATGGCAAGGGAAAGCAGTCAATTGATGATGAAGGGACTTCAAGTCAAGCTAACTTTACAAAAGGAAAGATGAATTTCATATGTAAAGGAAGAGGAGGTAAGAACAAAGATAATGCTAAAGCTTGTTGGATTTGTGGCAGAACCAATCATTTGGCAAATGATTGTTGGTATAACAATCAAAATGGTGGAAGCAATAATCAGAGTTTTAATCAAAGAGGTAGAGGAGGCAGAAACCAAAGAGGCAACTTCAGAGAAAGAGGTGGTAGGACATCATATGCTAGAGGAGGTGGAAGAAGCTTCCAATCTCAGTCCTACAACAACAATTATTATAACTATGCATCACATCAGAAGGATGATATGACTCTTATCTTGAATGCAACTCATGAATCAGTGGGAGAAGATCAAAGAGTGTTTTATATTGACTCAGGATGTAGCAACCATCTGAGTGGGAATCTATCCTTGATGACTGACATGGAAACAAAGGTGAATGGACATACAGTTCAAACAGGTGACAATACCAAACATAAAGTGGAGAGCATTGGATCAGTGAAGACAAAGAGTGGAAGTACACTTTTGAGCAAGGTACTTTATGTTCCTACTATTCCTAAAAATTTGATAAGTGTAGGGCAAATTGTGGAGAAAGGATATGAAGTAAGATTCACAAATGATGGTGTTTATGTGCAAGATCCAAATCAGGGATATAGAAACATAATTGCAGAGAAAAAGGAAGGAAGATTGTTTACTCTCAAAGTCCAAGGTAATGTGGGACATGCATTATTTACTTATGGAAGTCAAAAGATGTCTGAATTAGACTTATGGCATAAAAGGATAGGTCATTTCAATGAGAGAGCTATAAAGGAAATGTCAAAGAATCAGGTGGTGCTTGGTTTGCCAAATGTTGAAGGGCAACATGGTGTACAAGTGTGAAGCTTGTCAATTAGGTAAAGCACACAAAGGTTCTTACAACAAATCAGGGTACAAGCATTCAAATATGCTTGAATTGGTTCATACAGATGCATGGGGTCCCTCAAGGGACTATAGCATAAATGGATAAAGAGATTGAAGTGATGTATACTCCAATAAAAGAACAAGTGGCAGATATGATGACAAAAAGCTTGGATGGACCTAAGCTACAAAGATTCAAAGAGATGGCAGGAGTGAAGAAGAATGGAATAATCACAATTAGTGATTGAGGGGGAGCAATTGGAACAAACCAATCACAAATTGGTGATTATAAAGATCTTGAAGAAAGTTTATGGTCAGAATGAAGTGGACGAAATCACTTGAGAGAATGAAGAGATCTCAGAAGTAAAGCATGTATACATATGTACATTAGAAATGGAAATTCTTGTTATCTGAGTATAGAGATATACCTTAGGAAAAAAACATGTATATATAAGTTAATGATGATAA
>CM035412.1:103686483-103713983 GCA_020310875.1 Ceratopteris richardii
CTTTGACTCTCCGGAAGACTTTAAATATCATTTGCATCATGTCAAATATCTTGACAGTCATATGCGCTGCTATATCATCCATATATCTCAAGCGAGGGAGCCAGTGACGAATCGTTGCCATCATGTAGCCAATTGTCGGTGGTCCTGTAGGTGGCCTGAAATATGGGTAGTTCAACCAGTCTTGGCACTGCTTATTGTTTTGTACTTTGATAGCGAATGCAGTCCAGGAGCGGCGACGTGGCACGGGTCCCCAACATGGGTTGTATTTCAAATGTAAAGGTGCCTTAACCCATGTGCTCATCATTTCAGGGTACTCCTGTAAAAGACGTGTACGCCAATCTGGTTGATAAATAGTGCCTTGTTGCGCATCCAGTGGCAAGTCTTCAGGCTCGAACTGGGTTGCATGTGATGGCTTCTTGCTAGTTCGCTTTTCTATGGCCAGCTGGTATTCGGCCATTAGCATGAAGTAAGGTTTGTATTGAAGCTCATGCCCGGATATGTACCTGCGTGGGGCCAATTGAGCAAAGTAGGGAGACTGCAAAATTCGTTCTTCGATCATGGCCATAGCATGTAGCTGGGCCTCGACTCTAGCTGAGTGCGTTGTTCCAATTTCCTCCACAGTCTTCATCCATGTGGGGGTCGAAAGTTCGTACGTCATCTGGCCTTCAGCCGTGACTTGTCCGCCTGGGATGGGCTGTGGCTCGTACGCCTCTTCAAATGTTTCCTCCACCGGAATAGTTATGTTCTCTTTGTCAGCTGGGATCTCCGGTGGGGAGTCTGGCCTTGGTGGCGCTTCATATACGTCAATTCTTGACTGGAGAGTGATTACTTGGACCCGTAATGAGTTGAGTTCCTCTAGGAGGTCAGGAGAGGGGTCCACAGGTTCTGGTACTTCTGCTGCTACTTGTACTTGTTGTGGTGCCGGTTCTCTAAGCTGTAGTAGCTTGTGATCTTCCTTTAACTTCTGATGCTCTTCGTTCATCCGATCATAGTCCTCGAGCAGTCGAACATGGTCATCTAGCAACAGCTTCATTGCTTCGGATGGGATTGCCTTGAATCTGCTAGGACTTAAGGGTTGTTCTGGATGGTCCAATGCCGCTTCCAAATTCTCTCTATTCTGCTCTTGGAGGCTCTGGTTCTCCTCTTTTGCTGCGGCTAGGTGCCCCCTGAGTAAGCCCATATTCCTGGTCAGCGTCGCGTTCCTAATTGTTTGGGCTCGAAGCAGGTTGTCCAGATCAGCAGTGGCTTCTTTTGTTTTCTCTTCACTTTCTAGCTCTAGCTTATGATATGCCTCTCTTAGTTCTTGGTATCGCGTATTTAAAGAGGCATTCTCGATTGATAATGAATTAAGCTGCGACTGTAATTCATTTGTCGTCCTCTGCAGCTGTTGATAATTGTTGCCAAGAGATGCGAACTCATCTCGTACTTGTGTCATGCATGTGAACATTTGTTGAAGTGCAGTGTCTATGGTTGGCGATAATAGTAATGGAGTGCTAAGTGAGGATGCAGTGGAAGTAGATGCAGCGGGAATGGGGAATGGGGTTGGGAAGGTGGATGCAGTGGTGATCGTGGAAAATTGTGACGTACCTAAATATGATGGTGCTGTGAGTGGTGTGGGTGATGGTGCGGTGGGTGGTGAGATGTCCATGTCACTGGACGTGTCAAGTGCGGTGACTGTGAAAAGCGGTGTGTATGTGGGTGGTTGTGTAGGTGTGAAGACGGGATTTACAAATGTTGAGTAATTTACAGGGGGGATGACTGGAGCAGCTTGGTGAAAAGGGGAAATAGGGGTTATAGTGGGTTGGGGAGGTGAAACTGGTGAGAAGGTTAGTGGGGTTAGAAAGGTGAAAGGGTGTCTTAAAGGTGGGGGAAAGGATGGGAAGGATGAAGGGATGAAGGGGTTAACACTTAGACGAGGTGGGGTGGGTGCGGGCATGGTGGCATGAATGGGCAGGGCAAAGGCTTTGGCTATGTTGCCGTGGACTGGTGTGGATGTGGTAGGAGCAGGTGGGTGTGCGGGGGATACAGGATGGGTTGGTGAAACATGAGGTGAGAGAGGAGTAGATGGTGTGGATGTTATTTCAAGGATAGTGGTAGTATGTACAACGGTAGTACGTGGTGGGGAGTCGACTAGGATAGCTTCTTCGGTTATGGATCTTTCCGGACGTAGGCGTGCATCTTGCGCCTGGTGGGATGATTGAGCACCTACCGGAACTCGAATATATTCACCGGGCTTTGATAACAGGCGAACTCTGCGAGGGTCATATTGTGGAAGTGGCTTCCTTTGTAAATATCTCAGTGCTTCGACCGGGCCGATGGATTTGACCAGTTCTCTAAACCCTCTGATGTAGACTTCTTCAAATCCTCCGGAGATGAGTTCTTGTTCGATTATGGTCTGGCTCTCTTCTTCAGTCAATTTCTTCCGTGCCTAGACTTTCTCCATCGTACGATATAATTTCTTGATTGCCAGTGTGTAAGCTGCTGCTTCGAAAGTCTCCTCTTCATGCGTGCTGGTGTCACCGTGTGCATCGGTTTGTTGGCCTTGGCCATCTGTCTGTTCCTGTTCTTGGGACTCGTGAGTGCCCTGGCTGGCTTCATCGTCACCTTCATCGTCATCAGATGCTGTTCTTTCGTCATCAGAGCTCGACACAACTTGTCCCTGTGGCTGATCCCGCGGTGTGGTAGGGTAGCTGGGGCATTCATATTCTTGAGAGAACATCTGTCCTTCTGAGAACTGAAAGTCGCTGGACAGCACATCATGCATTTCGAAGTCAAAAGTGGTGTTTATTGGGTCCACCTCCATATGTGGCATTGGGAAAGAAAAGGCTTCCGCACCAATAGTGGTGGGAGCTTCTGCTGTCGTGGTGGTGGGTTCTGTGGTTGTAGCTGCCTGAGGTGCAACGGTACTAGTAGTGCCCTCCGTTTCCATTGGCCAAGATAATCTTATTCGAATGGGTTGTACTGTGGGAGCGGCTTCTGTCGGTGATCGCTCTGGAGAGGGTTGTGGTGATGGTGACTCTGGCACTTGAAGGCAAGGAATAGTGCCTCTCATGCGCTTACCTGCCCGTGCTCTGCTGGGCTTCCTGGCTTTCTTCGTCGTTCCTTTGAATGCCTTCAGCTCTTCTCCTGTTAATGCACGTTCAATTGGCAAGTCATAAGCCAAGCACATATAAACAATTCTTGTCAGCGCACAACATCCATTAAGCACTTTCTTCCGTTCCCATCTGTGTTGTGCCAAATACATTTGATCAATGATCCAGCTCGCCAGATCGACAGTCTGAGGTCCAGTACATGCTAAGTACAATCCAAACCATATTCTTTTATGTGGCATGGTGAATCTGTCCTGAGCGGGGAACACAAAATGTTGCATGCATATCCGTAGCGGCTTTGACAGCTCAGGTGTAATTGCTGAGATCTCCTCCCACTTAGTGACATCCCCACGTTTCATAGGGTCTGGAACTAATCTTTCTCGATCTGTGGGCGTGTGGGTTCCATGAATCTTGATGGCAGCTCTGATTAAATCCTTCGAAAGATAAAATCTTTTGTAAGGTGGATCATCCACTAAAGAAGGCAAAATAAAAGTTCCTGGGATATCCTTATTCTCTGAGGCCAGCAAAGTAGTGATTAAATAATAACACCTATAAAAGTCAGGTTTGGGCAGAGGATCACTGAAATACTCCGTGAAGCCGGCTCTGGCCCAAACATGAGTTAAGTCCTGAGTGTTCTGTAGGCCTTCGAACTCTCTGGAGAAGAATTGGTATTTTCCCCAAGTGCGGTCATCAAACGTCAAATTAGATTCAAATATAAACTCCGCGTCCGCTAAGGGTCCTGCAAGTCCCTGAAACCAGTGAGAGTTACGGTGTATCTTTTCTGTGTAGCCCATAGGTGGGTTATCGATCGGCATGGGCCCTGGAAATCCTTGGAATTCTGGCGGTGGAGCAGTCGGGTGGGATTCTGCTCGTAAAACATTGAGGGGCACTGCAGCTACGCTGGGGCCTGCTTCTGATGGTCCTTCGTCGGTTTGCATGATGACTGATGCGCTAATGAGAAAGATTTGCTACAAAAGATTAACACATTAGCATGGAAATTAATTATGATCCCATTAAAGTGAGACCGCAATCCCTTTCCATAACTGATGCGTAACCCGTGTAGCCAAGTGCTCTGATGTGATGGATGCAATGCTTCTTGCAGCACTAGTGCAGGTCTCTAGACACCTACACGTTTCAGATTATGCATACATTTCTTGATGAGATGAGATTATGAGTGATGTGTGATGATGGTGGGTGAATTTATGCAAGGTTTAAAGGTTAGTGATTTATTACAAGGTTGTATGTTAGTCGGGGGGTAGTTTTGAAAGACGGTTGGACACTCTTCGGTATCCATTTCCTAAGAGTCTTTGATGTTGGAGAAACACTCACTAATTGGACATATATTTGGAGGTCAAATCTTAGGAAGAAAACCCCATGCCTATGTGAAGGGACAAATTCACAACTGTATTATACTTGTAAAGTTAGTTCACTTTAGTTCTAGAAGTTTTTTAAAAATCACGAGAATACGAAAATCTATATAAGTTAGTTTGTATCAACTGACGCGATGAGAGAGAGAGAAAGAGAAGAAGAAGGAGGAAGACAATGAGAAAGTGAGAAGAACTCATTTTTTGTATGACTGAGTATAGTCGGGCTTCTCTGAGTGAGAATGCATTTGTAAAACTTCTGAGTTTTTTATAGTTATGAGAAGAACTGAGTAAAGTTCTGTGTATGAGCCTCTCTCCATCATCTCCATGATTACCTACTGTGTAATGAGTTACAAAGATCAAGTTTTCCAAGCAACTCGATGCCTGGCATCGAATCTCTGTTGATAAGTCATATTTTCTTTTATATTTTTCATTCAATACTGAAGTGTTTGAAAAACATGATGTTGTTGGAGCAACTCGATGCCTGGCATCGAATTCCAGTTGATAAGTCATATTCTAAGTGTGCATGAAATCACCTATAGTTTTGGTGTCCAAAAGATCAAGACTTTATGCGGGAAGTCGATGCCCGGCATCGAATCCCTGCTGAAAAGTGGCCAAAAACATCCCAAGTCGATGCCCGGCATCGAATTCTCGTTGCAAGTCGATGCTAGGCATCGAATTCTAATTTTAAACAGGCGCTCTTACTAAAACAGGTAATATTTCCAGTTTTGGAAGGTCATACAGGGTCATCTTGTGAGAGCCATAACTTGAGTTCTAGAGATCCGTTTGATGCATATGATAGCTTGTTGGAAAGCTCTACTCTTATAGTTTCAGCCTATAAAGTTTCATCAAGAAATAATACTTGAGCTAGGAGAAATTAGCAAAATACTGAAGGTATGTCATTTCAGTGACTAGGAATTTCTGTAGAAGCAAAGTTCTCACTTTAGGCTATCATTTCTCAAAGTTTGGAGTGGCAATGAGTTAATGGTGACCATAGAGGTGTTCTAGTGTCACCTTAATTCATTTCTTGTGGTGTTTCATACATCAACAAGTGGTATCAGAGCAGAAAGATTCTCGAGAGCAGAAGACGACAAAGGTACGAGAAGTTTTGGAAAGTTTTCCATTAAAGTTTCAAAGGTGAAGCATTTGAAGACACAAGGCATCAAAAGGTTACTTCAAAAGTATCCTCATACACAAAGAACTTCAAAAGGTATTATCTTTTATCCTTTAAGCTCACAGGTTGCAACAGAAGGAAAGAACTATGGCAGATCATATCTCCATTGACAAACTGGACAGAGATAATTACCCCGCATGGGTAATGAGAATGGAAGCCTTACTTATGAGTAAGGATCTCATGATATATGTTACAGGTGAAGAAGAGAAGCCAGTATTTGAAGATGAAAGCCGACCAAAGAAAGAAGAACTTGATGCTTTAAAGCATTGGCAGAAGAAGGATGCAAGTGCAAAAGCCTACATCTACAATACAATCTCAGATCATTTGCTACCACACATCAGAGGATTGGAATCATCAGAAGATATATGGAATGCATTGGAATATCATTTCCAAAGCACTACTAAAGCACGGAAAGCAAGTCTATGGTCAGAGTTTACAACATTCAAGAAGAAGCCAAGTCAAACCATTAGTGATTATGTCACTAAGATGAAGGATCTAGCAGATAGTCTTGGATCCATAGATGAAGATGTTGAAGATCACAGATTGATTGCTCAACTACTTGCAGGCTTGAGAGGGGATGAAAGGTGGAAACCTTTTGTCTTATCAACAGAACTTTCATTAAATCATTATGTTCCAGATTTGAACCAGTTGCTTGGTTTGATGCTCACATATGAGCAAGACTTGAAGGGAGATGGAGATAAAGGTCAAAGTTCTGCAATGTACATGAAGAATAAGAAGAAAGGAGATAAAGGTAAAGCAAAGGATGAAGAGGAGTCTAATTCTCAAGCTTATTATGCAAGAGGTAAAGGCACTGGCAGAGGAAGAGCAAGAGGTTTTGGAAGAGGAAGAGGTAATCAAAATAACAACAAAAAGGCTTGCTGGATCTGTGGATTGAGTAATCATTTGGCTCATGACTGTTGGCACAACCAACAAGGATCAAACCAGAATCAAAACAACAATAGCAGAGGTCGAGGTGGAAGATATCAAAGTAATTTTCAAAGAGGTAGACAAAGTCAAAGAGGAGGCTATGGTAGAGGTGGAGGAAGAAGTTGGGGACAGAATCAATCCTACAACACCACCTACTACAACTATGCAAATGACACACAGAATGAAAGTCATACATCATTGATGATGAATTCAATCAACACATCAGATAAAGAAGATCTAAAGGTATTTTACATTGACTCTGGATGTTCTAATCATTTGTCAGGAAACATAGAATTGATGTCAGAATTGGAAAAAGGCATTTCGAGTCACACAGTTCAAACTGGTGATAATACAAGACATAGTGTACATTCAATTGGAAAAGTGAAATGCAAGAGTGGAGCAGATTTGCTAACCAATGTTTTGTATGTTCCAACAATACCTAAAAACTTGATTAGTGTGGGACAGATAGTTGAAAAAGGTTTTCAAGTCAGGTTTACAAATGAAGGAGTATTTGTGGAAGATCCAGAGAATGGATATAATCAGATTGTCTCTGGTAAGAAAGAAGGTAGACTCTTTACTTTAAGAGTTCAAGGGAACATTGGTCAAGCTTTGCTCACACATGGTGAAGCAGTGATTACAGAACTTGATCTCTGGCATAAGAGATTAGGTCATTTTAATGAAAGAGGAATTAAAGCTATGGTTGCTAATCAGTCTGTACTAGGATTACCAAATGTGCAAAGTCAACATATGGTTTATAAATGTGAAGCATGTCAAATGGGTAAAGCACACAGGTTACCATTTCAAAAGAAAGGATTCAAACATGATGGAGTACTTGAGCTCATTCATACAGATGTATGGGGACCAACAAAAGAAGGATCTATCAGTGGCTCAAGGTATTATGTTCTTTTCATTGATGATGCTACAAGATGGATAACATTATATGTTTTGAAGGAAAGATCAGAAGTGTTTGGAGCTTTCAAGCATTTTCATGCATATGCAGAGAAAGTCACAGGTCAAAAGCTTAAAAGACTGAGGTCTGATGGAGGGGGAGAATATTTCTCCCAAGAGTTCAATGATTATCTTTGGAATGCAGGTATTAAGAGAGAAATAACTTGCAGGTATACACCACAACAAAATGGTGTAGCAGAAAGAAGGAACAGGACTTTGGTTGAGTTTGCTAGAGCTATGCTAAAGGAGAAGAACTGTCCAAATTATCTTTGGGCTGAGGCTGTAAATACAGCTACATATCTAGTGAATAGATTACCATGTGCAGCTCTGAATGGAATGACTCCATATGAAGCTTGGTGGGGTAAGAAACCAACACTAGATCATTGTAGAGTGTTTGGATCAATTGCATATGCTTATGTGCCATCACAACTTAGGCATAAACTTGAACCAAAGGCAGAAAAATATGTGTTCATTGGTTATGATGAAAAGCAGATGGGTTACAGATTGTGGAATCCTCTAACCAAACAATTTATTGTTTCTAGAGATGTTACATTTGATGAACAGAAAAGTTGGTATGCAGATCAAAGTCATACAGCTGAAGAATTTGAAGAAGAGGTAAGAAGATGTGAGAAAGGAAAATCAATTGTGCAGGTGAATAGAGATGAAGACTATATGCAAGCAAGTACATCCAGAAGTGGATTAACAAGAATGAATGAAGAAGCTCCTATATTTGATGAAGAGGGGTATCCAGACACATATGAAGAATGTGAACCAAGAAGGTCAAGCAGGACTAGAAGACAACCAGAAAGGTATTCTTATGATACTTCTTACATAACTCAGAAGAACTATGCATATATGGTCAAAGATGATGAAGAACCTCAGAACTATGATGAAGCTAAAGGTAAGAAGCAATGGGAAGAAGCAATGAAGGAAGAGTTCAATGCACTGGAGGAGAACAAGACATGGGAACTTGTTCCTAAACCAAATGGTAAGAAAGTTATTGGAAATAAATGGGTTTATAAAGTGAAGAAGCTTGCAGATGGAAGTATAGCCAGATACAAAGCTAGATTGGTGGTGAAAGGCTATGCCCAGACCTATGGCATAGATTATGATGAGACATTCAGTCCCGTAGCTAAGATGTCAACTATAAGGACAATCATTGCTATTGCAGCTTCAAAAGGATGGACTCTAAGTCAATTGGATATAAAAAATGCATTCTTGAATGGATACATATCAGATGAGGTATACATGGAACAACCTCAAGGGTTTATAGATTCCAGGTATCCAAATTTTGTTTGCAGGTTGAGAAGAGCATTGTATGGATTGAAGCAAGCTCCAAGAGCTTGGAACTATAGACTGGTGAAGTATCTTAATGATCTTGGATATCAAAGTTCAAAAGCAGATTCAAGTCTACTTATCAAAAGAACAAAGGAAGGTACAATCTACATTTGTATTTATGTAGATGACATTATAATCACAGGTACTTCAGATGAAGGAATCAAGGAGGTAAAGAGATTACTTGAGAAAGAGTTTAAGATCAGTGACCTAGGAAAGTTATCATACTTTCTTGGAATGGAAGTTACTTATACAGATCATGGCATATATGTGTCACAAGAAAGGTATCTTCTGAACTTGTTGAAGAAGTTTGATATGGAAAATTGCAGAGAAGCTTCAACTCCACTTGAAGTTAATCACAAGCTCAGTAAATATGATGGTGCAGAATACAAAGATATGAGGAAGTATCAATCTCTTGTGGGTAGTTTGATTTATGCTACACTAACAAGACCTGATCTTAGTTATGCAGTGGGAGTTTTGTCACAATTCATGCATTGTCCAAAGGACCCACATTGGATTGCAGGTCAAAGAGTTCTCAGATATATCAAAGGAACTATAAAGGAAGGATTATATTATCCTTTTACATCAGATTTGAAGTTGAGAGCCTACAGTGACTCAGACTGGGCAGGTAATCAAGATGACAGGAGATCAACTCATGGTTACATGATATACATTGGTGATAAGCTTGTAAGTTGGTGTTCCAAGAAACAACATACAGTAGCATTATCATCAACTGAAGCAGAGTACAAAGGACTTGTGGAAGCAGCTAAGGAAGTCATATGGATGCAGACATTGTTCAAGAGCTTAGGCATTGATCAAGGTACACCTACAATACATGGAGATAATATGAGTTCACTTTATCTTGCAGCAAATCCAGTATTTCATGCAAGAACAAAGCACATAGAGATACAGTATCATTTTCTCAGAGAAAAGGTAATGGAGAAGGAAATTGAAGTGGAATACATTTCTACTAAAGATCAATTAGCAGACATAATGACAAAGAGCTTGGATGGTGTGAAGACCAGCAGATTCAAAAGCATGGCAGGAGTAAAAGAAAAGAAGATGATATGAAGAAACAGGGAATGTCAATTAGTGATTGAGGGGGAGCTGTTGGAGAAACACTCACTAATTGGACATATATTTGGAGGTCAAATCTTAGGAAGAAAACCCCATGCCTATGTGAAGGGACAAATTCACAACTGTATTATACTTGTAAAGTTAGTTCACTTTAGTTCTAGAAGTTTTTTAAAAATCACGAGAATACGAAAATCTATATAAGTTAGTTTGTATCAACTGACGCGATGAGAGAGAGAGAAAGAGAAGAAGAAGGAGGAAGACAATGAGAAAGTGAGAAGAACTCATTTTTTGTATGACTGAGTATAGTCGGGCTTCTCTGAGTGAGAATGCATTTGTAAAACTTCTGAGTTTTTTATAGTTATGAGAAGAACTGAGTAAAGTTCTGTGTATGAGCCTCTCTCCATCATCTCCATGATTACCTACTGTGTAATGAGTTACAAAGATCAAGTTTTCCAAGCAACTCGATGCCTGGCATCGAATCTCTGTTGATAAGTCATATTTTCTTTTATATTTTTCATTCAATACTGAAGTGTTTGAAAAACATGATGTTGTTGGAGCAACTCGATGCCTGGCATCGAATTCCAGTTGATAAGTCATATTCTAAGTGTGCATGAAATCACCTATAGTTTTGGTGTCCAAAAGATCAAGACTTTATGCGGGAAGTCGATGCCCGGCATCGAATCCCTGCTGAAAAGTGGCCAAAAACATCCCAAGTCGATGCCCGGCATCGAATTCTCGTTGCAAGTCGATGCTAGGCATCGAATTCTAATTTTAAACAGGCGCTCTTACTAAAACAGGTAATATTTCCAGTTTTGGAAGGTCATACAGGGTCATCTTGTGAGAGCCATAACTTGAGTTCTAGAGATTCGTTTGATGCATATGATAGCTTGTTGGAAAGCTCTACTCTTCTAGTTTCAGCCTATAAAGTTTCATCAAGAAATAATACTTGAGCTAGGAGAAATTAGCAAAATACTGAAGGTATGTCATTTCAGTGACTAGGAATTTCTGTAGAAGCAAAGTTCTCACTTTAGGCTATCATTTCTCAAAGTTTGGAGTGGCAATGAGTTAATGGTGACCATAGAGGTGTTCTAGTGTCACCTTAATTCATTTCTTGTGGTGTTTCATACATCAACATTTGAGTGGGTGGTGGGTTTCTGCTGAGGGGCAAAAGGTGGTATCGGGTTTGGTGGTATTGAGGGATGGAAAGATTTGTGAGGGGTATATATTACATGGCTTAAGGGTTGAGCTATGATATATGGTTTGGGTACCCAAATCTGTGTGGGTGTGGGTCTATGGGTAAGGTATTTCTTGGCGATCCAAATTTGTCGAATACGCGGACCTGTAGAAGAAGGTCGAGGGGATGGTGGATACTGATTCTGTTTCTGCCCTGCCTGTTGCTTGTCGATCTCTGCTTTGTTGGAGTTCGTCGGTGCTTTTTGTCCTTTTGGCACCCATATTTGTCTGGTGCCGCTTCCTTTGGGTGGCCTAGACTGCTTTCCTTGTTGTGTCTTCTGATACTGCCGTCGGTCTGGGTTCCTTCGTCGTGGTTGACTCTATTGTGGTTGAGGTTGAGAGGTCGGATGGACGCTCTGCTTTGGAAAAGAAGGGAGATCCAACACTTGCGTGACCTGCCCATTAGGAAGTGATTCGTTCTTTAACTTTAATCTAGGCCAGTCCGCAGCAAGTTTGGAAGGATGAGCACCGCAGGGTGTTGTGCTCATTTGGTTGCTGATGCAACCCACCTGACCGCTGATTGTGTCCATCTGCCCTAGCGGTTGGGTAGCTGCCCCTTCTAGTTTGCAGGAAGCCCCTGGGAAGATCACCTGTCGTCCTTCTGATTGACAACTGTCCATAGCCAAGCCCGAGTGGGTTGGTGTAGATGTAACGTGACTGAGCTGATCAAAGATCTTCCGGTCTTCCGTCGCATGTATTTCATAGGGTCTAGGGTTACAACCCTCAGGCGGAATGCCGTTAGGGAAGTCAAGCGGTATCACTCGCTTCTGTTCTAAGGTCCCAATCTGTAAGGAGCCTTGTCTAAGATTTAGGTCCACTGAGTGATTGTATAGCCAATCTTGGCCAAGGATTAGGGGTTCTATCAGGTCGTCATCATGGCACACTAGTAGCTTCGCTGTCGTGGTCACATCCTTAATGAGGATAGGAAGGTCCACCTCACCCATGCAAGGGGTTTCCATGCCTCCTAGGCCTATGAGGTATGCCTCAATTGGACGCATTTCTATTCCTGAATCCTTATAGTGGGACCATCTAATCGCACTAGTCGCGGCACCTGAGTCAATTAAAGCCCTGAGCTCTTGGCAAGGGTTTCCGTGCTTTAGCCTGACTGTAATGAATGGTCTCTTGTCCACTATACTAGGATGAGTGGTTGACTTTACTTGACACATGGCCATGGGGTATCTGGGTGTAGTTTCCAAATGGTTATAGTGTTCTCTCCCTAGTCCTTGTCTTCTTAACTTCATGCGTTTAATGCGTTCTATTGCTTCTGCCTGAGCTTCCGCTCGTATTCTATTTTCTTCCTCCTTACGCTTCTTTGCCAATGTGAGTCGTTTAAGCATATCCTCAGTAAGAGGTTCTTGATATAACCTGACTCTACAGCCACTAATATAATTAGGCATTATGTCTCCTTCTAAAGTGGCTAACTGTACTGCTCCACTTGTCGAGAGTCTGTTAATGATCATAGGTCCATAACCTCGCTTTTCTAACTTCTGTGCGTGCTGTTTCAGCGTATACACTAGAACTAAATCTCCTTCTTTTAAACCTTTATCTTTCACATGTGCATCGAAATATGCTTTCTGTCGCTTCTTCGCTGCGTATATTCCTGCTGCTGCTTTCAGCCTGGTTTCTCCTAATCGTTCCAAGTCCATTATTCTCGCTGATAATTCATGGCCGGTCCACTGATGTTCTTGTGCAACCTTAAGGGTCGATATCAAGAAGTCCAAAGGAAGCACTGCATTCTGACCAAAAACCATCTGAAAGGGAGTTGCATTGAGTACGGTCTTGTAGGCCACTCGATATGCCCAAACAGGGTGGTGTAACTGTTTGTCCCAATCTGAATGTTTGTTGTTCACGAGTTTTGTCAGTACGTTACAAAGTATCTTGTTAGTGCTTTCAGCCTGACCATTGGCCTGAGGATGATATGGTGCAGATTTCTTGTGAATCACCATAAAATCCTGTAACAAATATTCAATGACTTGGTTTAGAAAGTGAGTGCCTCGATCGCTCACTAACTCTATAGGCAATCCATATCTTGTAAAGACATTTTCAAATAAGAATTTTGCAGTCGTGTGAGCATCATTCTTTTTTGTGGCTTTTGCCTCTACCCATTTCGTAAGATAATCTGTGGCAACAATAATGTATTCCGCATGTGTACCTTTTGCAGGGGGGTTGATGGGTCCTACAAAGTCTATACCCCACTTAGAAAATGCACGTCCGCCCATCATGGGTTTCAATGGCATTTCATCTCTGCGAGTAGGAAACTGAGTTCTTTGGCACACATCACATCTCTTTACATAGGTATGTGCATCCATGTGAAGAGTGGGCCACCATAACCCTGCAAAGAGAATGGCTTTGACTATCCTATCTGGTCCAAAGTGACCTCCTGCAACACCTTGGTGTGCAGTCTCTAGTATGCTCAGATAATCGCTTTCATGAACGCATTGTCTTAGATATCCATCTCGTCCTCTTTTGTATAGGTTATCGCCAATAAGTGAATAATCTTGAGCTTCCTGCTCTAGATTGCGTTGTCGTGCTAAAGTCATTCCTTGAGGGAATGTGTGCATCCTCAAGTATGTCACTAATGGTTCACTCCAGTCTGGTGTGAGAGACACGTGATATAATGTAGCATGCTCTACTGGTGGTCTTTCACAACAAACATTGCATTCCTTACACAACTTGTAGACATCTGCTTCCATCGTAGGCCAATATACTCCTAATCTATGCAGAGTCTGTAATGTTCGATGTTTTGAATGATGTTGCTTTAATGCACCTATGTGTGCTAATTGCAACCAATTCGCATGCTCTGATTCATCTACACAACAAGCAAGAATCTTTTGATTATCCTGTTTATATATGCTTCCTGCCATTATTTGGTATCTCTGAGACTTGGTAATCTCTCCCTCTTTGATCTTTATCTTAGAAGTCTTGGGTCCATATGTCAGAATAGGGACTATAGGTTTAGCCCATTCTGGTGCTATCTCAAGGTTAAACAAATATGCATCTGGTAATTCATCCGCTACTCCTTGAGGAGCTTCTCCTGAGGTTAATCTTGAAAGGTGGTCAGCTCTAAGATGCGTCTTTCCTTTCCTGACTACCACTTCAAAATCATACTCCATGAGTAATAGAAACCAGCGTATTAGTCGTCCTGTGTTACACGGCTTGTTGACTAAGTACAATAGGGCTTGATGATCTGTAAAGAACTTGAATTTGTTGGCCAACAAGTAGTGCCTAAACTTCTTTACCGCATAGATCATCCCTAATCCTTCTCGTTCCGTAGTGGTGTAATTTCTTTCTGCTGCGTTCAATTGTCTGCTCGCGTAAGCTATGGGGAGATCTATGTTACCTTCACTCGTGGGTTGTGCTAACACACATCCTATGGCATAGTTGGATGCATCCACATGTACATGGAATGGCTTACTCCAATCTGGGGTAGTCAATATAGGTGCTGAGCACAAACGTCGTTTAAGTTCATTGAATGAATTTTCACATTCATCTGTCCATTCAAAATTGGTTAAAAGTGAGTACAAGGGCTTGGCTATGAGTGCATACATGTGTATGAATCTCCTATAATAACCACAATGGCCCATAAATGCTTGTACCTCTTTGATGTTCGTCGGCCTAGGTAGATCCACAATTACCTTCACTTTTTCCTCATCCGTAGAGATTCCATTCTTTGACACAATGTGTCCTAGAATTTTGCCTTGTCTGACCATGAAAACGCATTTTTCTGGGTTCAAACAAACCTGATATTCTCGACATTTGTCAAATATTTGTCCTAACTTTGGGATATGTGTCTGTCTTACATTTGAATGAGCACATATGTCATCGACATAAACTTCCAAACTCTTGCGTAAGAATTCCTTAAAAACATGACACATGAGTCGTTGGAAAGTAGTAGGTGCATTTGTTAAGCCAAATGGCATTACACAAAATGCAAATATGCCCCATTCTGTGGCAAAAGCCGTCTTGTGTTGATCTTCTTGAGCGATGGCTACTTGATTATAGCCTGAAAAACCATCAAGAAAGCTGTAAACTTCCTTGCCCGCAACTCTTTCCAATAAGTGTTCCGTGATAGGAAGAGGATAACTGTCTCTAATCGTGGCAGCATTAACTTTTTTAAGGTTAATACACACACGCAATTTTCCATTCTTCTTGGGCACAACCACAATGGGGGATACCCATTCGGTATGCTCAATTTCGTAAATGAATCCTGCTTCTATCAATCGATCTATCTCCTCTTTAATCTTTGCAGCGTAGTTATCATTATACGTGTACGGTTTCTGTTTTGTCGGTTTTGCATCTAGAGTCATAGGGATTCTATGAGAACATATATCTGGATCTACTCCTTTCAAATCTTTGTAACTCCACGCAAAGACATCTCTATATTCGCGCAATAGGGCAACTAGCTCTTCTTCTTCCTCGATTGTCAAATCATGCCCTATGTATGTACATTTTTCTTCTTCTCCTTCTATGGCAACTATTACTTTCTTGGTTTTCTCTCGGTTATCATATACTTGTCCATCATTCACCTTTCTATTAGGCATTCGTACCATGATTCTTCTACCTTCGATTTCATATTTTTTGAAATTCTCGGGTACTTCAAATAAAGATTCTTCTTTTTTTGACATGGTTTCCTTCTTCTTTCTTTTCTTGCCTTCACTCTTGTTAGTGACTTCCGTGGCTAACCTTACCTCATTCGTAATTTCCTCGTGTCTCTGAGTGTGAGTTTCTACTTTGTGAAAATATTCTTCCTCTGATGCATAGGGTGGGTCCATGATAATTGATTCTAAATCAAAGTCGCTTGCATCCTCAAATGCATCAGTGTTAGGTTCACACTCTTCTAAAATTGCATCGCACATGATTGGCTCTATCGTAAAAACTGAAATGTCATAGCCATCCTCGTCACAGTGGGGTGTCCATTGTTCTTCATTGATGGCTACGTCCATGGTTGCTAGGATTTCTGCCCAACCATGGGGTTCAAACTCTTCGTCTGGGAATACTACAGGTGCATAGGCTGGATCTTGGAGGGTTCTTGGATGTTGTTCTGCACCTAAGGTCCTGGCTTCTAACCTTTCTTCCTCTTGTTTGGCTACTTTACACATCCATAAATGAGTATCCTCATGCAACCAAGAAGGATCTGATTCTAATGAGTGCACGGATTCCGTCTCTACTGGTGTCTTATGGATGGTATTCCATTGTATTGGGGGTACATCTCGATGTGAATAGTCTTTAAGATTGACTTTGGTAGTCACTCCTAAATGTTGCAAGTACAAAGAATTAGTTCCCCAATCTTGTACAATGTGCAACTGACGCATGAATGGTCGTCCCAATATCATCTCATAAGCATGGTTTTTTGCGAAGTCACAAATGGCAAAAGTATGCTCAAATTCTACACCACAAGTGGTGAGAGATATGCCTTCTAGTAAGCCTAATGGTTTTTCTATGTGTCCATCGGCCATTTGTAGCTTCATCCTGGTGGGTCTTAATGCTGGCTTACCCCAACGTTTCCATAAAGCGGTGGTAGCAATGGCTACTCCGGCTCCTGAATCTAAGATGGCTTTCGTGGTGTAGCCCTGATGGGTTATCGGAAGGTAAGTATTACCTTCCTCTCCTTCGCTTACATCTCCAATCTTTTCTATGGGTATTTCTGGTACCTTATTTTGTGATCCTATTTGTGAGGGAGTAGTAGCAAGCTCGGGGAATTGATTTGCTACGTGTTTCCACAATTCTGGTTTTACCTTTAACAACTCCTCTAGAGTGAGATTACACTGTACTTTAGTGTTCTTGATCACTTCCGTGTTTCTAGGGATTACTGATTCTTCATTCCTCACTATTATCGTGGGTGCTCTCATACTAATAGACTTTGCTTCCCAAGGTCCTGTGAACTGAGGTAATTCTTGTAAAGAATTAGATTCAAATCCTGTGGGTTCACTCAGTTGTTCCACCTCTACATCATCGTAAATAGAGGGAATGTCTTGGGGAAATTGTTCCTGCAAATCGTCTATTTCTTGAATAGGAGGATGGGTTCCTTGTTCCTTTCTCCACTTCTCTTCTTGTATTTCTCTCAAAAATTCATGTGAGTACCTATGTATGGAAGATAGGTTATCTTGACTTTCTGTATTGGGTACTTGAGACAGGGATGGTGCATTCCTTTCCTGTGTCTCTGTGACAATAGGGTTCCTATGCTGATCCTTTTTCTCTTTGCTTTCTATCAAGTGTTCTAGTCTCTCCATTAGTCCTTGAAAGTGTAGTTCCAGTTTTGCCATGTTATTCCAATTAAGATATCTAGAGGCTTCGAACAAAGCTTGTGCTAGTTCCACCATTTTCATGCAAAGTTTAGTTCTCTCAATTTCTAGATCAGCTCGAGGGTAGTTTTTACTCATTTCCGTTACTTGAGGTCCTTCTTTTAATCTAGCCTGATATGCACGAAACATCATGTCTAGATCTTCTGGTATGGGTTCCGCCAAAACTGATCCTAATTTTTTAGCTGGGTTTTCTTGGTTTAATTCTTGTGAAGTCAATTCTTGTATTTTGGCTCTCGACTCTTTTAGACTTCCTTCCAACTCAGTTATCTTTTTACTCCACTTTCTCTTGATTCTTTCTCTAGAATCTTTCCAACATTTTGCCTTTTTACTGCTAGATTCTGCAACTTCACTACTTCCTGCTACTTTCTCCTGATTAAGCTGTTGGTTCTGTAAGAGCGCCTGGGCTCTGGTTATAGCTTGGATAGGCACGTATGTAGGGTTGGATCCATCTGCGTTATTTACAATACCTATCACGTTGATCGGTGTCACATTTGAAGTGTTAACTGGGTTCTTAGGACAATCTTTTATGATGTGCTCTTTGCCACAATCGGCACAAAAGCCTTGGACGTTATAGTACTGTGATTGCCTTGCTATTGGGGGATGTGGACAATCCTTTATGAAGTGATCTCCTTGGCACCTAAAGCATGGTCCTCTAGGGCCCTGTGGTCTCTGTTGTCTCAATTGGGGCCGTGGGTTTGGGTTTGCGTACATCACATTAGCATAGTCTGGCTCCCAACTAGGTTCCCTTGGTGGACTATCATAATGATATGTCTCCACATGTTCTGGTGACTCCGTGTAATAAGCGGGTGGACTAGTTACATGAGTAGAGTCAAAACTGTTTGAGTTCGGGTCACTTTCTGTGATCAAGGGTGAAGAAGGCACTAAGGCCCTACTTAGGTTCTCTTCTACAGCAGCATATTTGACTGAGATGACATTCGCTGGTGGGGGTGGCTGCTGAGCTAAAACAGGTTGAGGTCTCTGTTGAGCCTAGTAGGAGTAGTTCTGAGGGGGCCTATAGTAATAAGGCTGAGCATTGTAATGGCCCTGATACCTACCTGGTTGCGGGTATGCTTGCGGGTAGTTCTGTCTCACGGTTTGTTTGTTGTATGGGCAATCCTGAGCCGTATGATTCGTGTATCTTCTCTCAATTGTACAATATTGGCCACTAGGGTTGGCTTGAGGTTGTGGTGCATTGGGACACACGTTTGCCAAATGATTTCCACCACAAGTGTAACAACGTACATTAGCTGGTAGCTTGGGCACCTGTTTACTAGAAACTCCTAGTTTTTGGGCCACTTTTTCTGCTAGGTCCTCTATCGAATTAGACAATTTTGTGGATGCTAGAGAAGAACAATCTGAGTCCTTATAGACCTTTGAGAGTTCTAATTCATCTCCTAGGTTGTCATCGATGTCTATACATATTCTTACACACTCCTCTAGCGTTCTGGGTTCCTTTAGGTACACATAGGAGCGTAGTTTAGCGCTCAACAAGCCATCTAGGAACAGTGATACTTGTTTGGCTTGTGAGGGTAGCTCTTGCATTGGACATCGTTCGACATATTGTCTGAACCTACGTCCTGCCAGTCTAACTGTTTCCTGAGGGGTTTGTTTAAAGCTATGAATCAACGAAGATGTGTCATGCCTAATCCCACTTTTAGAGAATTCGGTGATGAATGACTCTAAAAAGTGATGGATGTCTCTGAATTGCCTTTGTTGCAGAGGTTGGAACCAAGTTAAAGCGGTATTCTTTAACGTTAGTCCAAATGCATTATATTGCGTGAACATGTCTTCAACTTGTTCTGCTCTTAGCACTTGCTTGAATTCTGCGACATGGTCGTAGGGATCTCCTGTCCCATCAAAATAATTCTTCATGGATTTCACTAATTGAGTGGGTCTCAATATTCTTGCATGTTCGCGTGGTCTACGTAGAGGAAAATCATCTCTACCACCTGGTACTCCATGATCTCTTTGTCTATCCGCTCTATTAGTGTCCGTGGTTGTTCTATCTCTCCCTATGGGATGATTAAAGCTTACTTCCGGTCTCTCTTTATTTCCCTCTCTTTGATTTCCAAGGGCTGAGGATGTTCCTGCCCCTTGTTGACTTGTATTCATGTTCGTTCTAGATGGAGGGAATACCAATTCACCTCTCCATGTGTATGTGTTTTTAGCGCGGTCCGATACCACAAAGACTCTTTCTGAAGTCTCATCCAGGTATACAACCTTTCCAGGTGTATCCGGGTCCTTGAACTCGTATATCGTGATGATACCTACCTCACTAAGTATTTCGGTCTTGTATCTCCAAAAGGCTTCATCCGTTTCTTTGTTTACAAACAACTCTATGCTTCTGTTGTCCTGAGGGATCCATTCTGGGATTAGTACACGTGTTAGTACAGACTTCCCTCTAGGTGTTCTAGGCTCTTCTAATGGTTCTTTTCCTTGAGGTTTTGCTTCCGTTTCTGGTTGAATCACGCCAAACTCGTTGGTATTGTTTGGCTGCGCACTTAAGATGTACATCGTTCCTTCCTTGTCTATGTACGCGTCTCTCTCGAATTTCACCACTGGACGTTCCAATCCAATGGGTTGATCGGGGTTGTGCATTTGCACCACTTGCCTTCGCAAACCATCCTCATAGATGCGAGCACCTAATCGGTTGGTTCGGAGAAACTCTAGTTGCGTTCTATAGGGTCCTTCTGGTTTTTCTAAATAGGCTACATTCGACCCTCCTTCTGGTCTTTCTGCGCTAAATGCCATTTCTGATTCGCTAGTATCTGAGCTCTCGTAGGGGTAATTACTATTCAATTGCTGAGCCCACGATCGAGCAGTAGTTCTTACACTAGCCTCTGATGATCTAAGGCTTCGTAGGTCTGACTTACCTATATGTTTGCCCCATCTAAGGTTCATTAATTTTCTTCCTTGCACACTCAGTACACGCTCAGATCGTCACCGATTCTTTGTTATTACTATCTTGATTCTTTTTAGATTTCTTTGGATTCTTGTCTTAATGTATGCGTCAAGAATTCGACTTTCCGTTATAATTTTGAGTTCTCGTTCCGTCGGACTTAGGTTCTTTCCTTTAGGTTTTCGTGTCACACACCCTTACTTGTAGTCTTAGACTTGAAAGAATTAAATATCTTAAACTTGAGGCGTGCCTATCGTCTTCAATCCACAACTACCATTTAGCCTAAGCTAAGAATTGACTGAGGGGGTTAAGTAATCTTCCAACCTCACGTCAGCTTTTCTGGTTGCTCTGATGCCCAAGAAGCCCAAGAAGCCCAAGAAGCCGCGCTTCCCAAGCTTTATGCCCTTCACTGCCTTGCCTTGGTTGCCTTCGATTGCCCTTGCTAGACCTGGAAAAATTTAATGTTAGACCAATTCACAATTGGATGATCAAGTACTTGAGTATATACACCTTTTAAGTCCCTTCTCTTTTGCTCAAAATTTCAATACTTGCCCCCTGGCTTCCTAGTCCCAAACTAGGTGAACCTCAAAATAGCTTATCCAAAAATAGATGTATTCTTTAGCTTATCCAAAAAATAGATGTATTCTTTATGAAAAAAAAAACAGTTGAGGTCACGTAGTACTCGTCACGAGCTTTCTAACGAGCTATTAAGCTCAAAAAACGGACTTTGGATGACAAAGTTATGATCGTTCAGGCCCCGGGGGGTAAAAACTGACAAACAGGTTTTCCTTCAGAAATGAGCTAAGGGGTCTCCTATGAGTCTAATGGTCCAAAAATTTCTCAAAAATACCCCCAAAATTGGTCAAAAAATGGAACCCTAAATTTGCGATGGGGGTGCACAATCGCGATGGTCTGGGACCGTCGCGATGGTCCAAGCGAACCGTCGCGATGGCGTGGAATTTGGACAATCGCGATGGTACGAAAAGGTGAACCGTCGCGATGGCCCGAAGTGAACGATCGCGATGGCGTGCAAATGGATCGTCGCGATGGTCCAGTAGTGAGCGATCGCGATGGCGTGAGGTCGAACCGTCGCGATGGCCCGATCAGGCGGACAATCGCGATGGCGCGGGTCAACGGTCAAAGGTGGACAATCGCGATGGTCCGAAGAATGAACCGTCGTGATAGTCACAAGTGCGATGGCGTGAGCCAATCGCGATGGTCCGATTTTGGGCTGTCGCCATGGTCCGAAAAATGAACCGTCACGATGGTCTATCTTGACACGTGGCACCGTCGTGGCAATGGCATGGGCCAATCGCGATGGTTCGGGGTCAGCTGAACAATCGCGATGGTTCGGGGTCAGCTGAACAATCGCGATGGTCCAAGTGGACCGTCACGATGGCTCAAGTGAACCGTCGCGATGGTCCGAGACCGTCGCGATGGTCCGGCCGAGCCGTCGCGATGGCGTGAGCCTATCGCGATGGTGCGACACAATCGCGATGGTCTGAGCCAATCGCGATGGTCTGAGCCAATCGCGATGGTCCACCAAAGTATGAATTTTTGAGATGCGCCTGTGGATTCGTAGATGCGCAAGGGTCGCCTACCTCGTGGTGTGGTCACCTACCAAGAATTCCGAAGGTTGCAGACCATCGCGATGGTCCGCCACACTCGGCAGATCTTTGACAGAGAGTAAAATTTTACCTTTTCCAAGCTTTCCTGATGCACTGGAGCTCTGTACCTGCAAGAAAACTCAAGAAAACACAAGCACACACAAGCACAAAAGTTCTCTCTCGCATGCACAAATGAGGGGAAATGAGGTGAATGGGTGGATATGGTGAATTTTCTGATTTTTTTGGAGATGAAGATGATGATGCGATGATGAAGATGGAGTGTGGGGGAGGTGAAAAACACTAAAAACTAAGTAAAAACAACAACAAAAACTGAAATTTTTACCTTCCAACGCCACTTCTTGCTATACTCTTACCATCACACATTCGTCCTAGACTCGATCCCCGGCAACGGCGCCAAATTTGGTGTTGTTCTAGCACAATGGTGAGAACCACATTAAGAAGCTTCACCTCCTTAATGTCAATCCGCGGAAGAGATAGGAGTGATATGAAGATCGTGAACGTGAGATGATGTGAGAGTGAAGGTGAGAAGCACCAAAATGCACACACGCATACACACACACAATGAAGAGACAAGCAAGACACAATGGAAGGTGGGAAATTAGCTCTATTACCCAAGAACACTATTACAAGCTCACAATAGCTCTAAGCTCACACTAGCTAACATGAACCAACCTCAAAAATGAGCTCTCTAGCTCTTTTTATAGTTTCTAGACTAGTTTTGACCGGTTTCACATCTAGTGACCGGCATAGTTAAAAAATAGGTCCTAGATGCTATTTGGAAGGGTAAACGGTATCTAAAAATAACAAAAATTGGTACGTGCATTCTACCTAAGCTCCTCAAGCTTGAGGACTCCTCGGCTTGCACAAAATGAAGCTATGGATTACAAAATGGGGTTTTCTATGATACATATGTTACAATTAGTGATAAAAATCACTGTTAAATGTTTGAAGAAATAATAAGAAACATATTTGTTTGAAAAATTGATCCGACTGGCTCCCTGCTCCGTCGTTACATGCTTCCGTGGTGTCTGTGCCTCTGGCTGCTTCCAACAGCACATCACTTAGCTAATGATTGTTGGCATAATACTCAGAGTAATGGTGGATATAATCAGAATTTTAATTCAAGAGGAAGAGGTGGCAGAAATCAAAGAGGTAATTTCAGAGGTAGAGGTAGTAGAGGTTACTTTGGAAGAAATGCAGGTAGAGGATTCCAAAGTCAACAATACAAAAATACCTACTACAATTATGCTTTAGATCAGAAGGAGGATTCAACATTGATAATGAATGCAACTTGTGAAAGTCAAAGTGAAGACCAAAGAGTCTTCTACATTGACTCAGGGTGTAGCAATCACCTGAGTGGCAACATAGCCTTGATGATTGATTTGGAGAATAAGGTAATTAATCATGTGGTTCAAACAGGTGACAATACAAAGCATAATGTGAAGTCAATTGGATCAGTGAAGGCCAAGGATGGTAGCACCCTCTTGAGTAAGGTCTTGTATGTTCCTACAATTCCTAATAATCTGATAAGTGTAGGACAAATTGTTGAAAAAGGTTATGAACTTAGATCCACAAATGAAGGAGTGTTTATGGAGGACCCTAGCAATGGGTATAAACAGATTGTTTCAGGGAAGAAAGAAGGAAGGTTGTTCACATTGAAGATTCAAGGTAATGTTGGTCATGCCTTGTTCACTTATGGAGGGCATAAGATCTCTGAGTTAGATCTTTGGCACAAGAGGCTTGGACATTTCAATGAAAGATGTATCAAAGATATGATTAATAATGGTTTAGTGCTTGGATTGCCTAATGTTGCAGGTCAACATATGACATACAGATGTGAGGCATGTCAATTAGGTAAGGCTCATAAGCAATCTTATTCCAAGCATGGTTTTATGTATTCAGAAAAGCTTGAATTGGTACACACAGATGTGTGGGGGCCATCAAAGGATTTCAGTATCAATGGTTCAAGATATTATGTGATTTATGTTGATGATGCTACAAGATGGATCACTATCTATGTGATCAAAGATAAGTCAGAGGTATTCAATACATTCAAACATTATCATATGTATGCAGAGAGAATTACAGATCATAAGTTGAAGAGACTAAGGTCAGATGGAGGGGAAGAGTATTTCTCTAATGAGTTCAGTGATTACTTGTGGAATGTAGGTATAAAAAGGGAAATTACTTGCAGGTACTCTCCTCAACAAAATGGTGTAGCAGAAAAATGAAATAGAACTCTGGTTGAGTTTGCAAGATCCATGATGAAGGAGAAAAATTGCCCTAATTATTTGTGGATTGAGGCTGTAAACACAGCTACTTATTTGGTCAATAGGTTACCATGTAAAGCTTTGCAGGGTATGACACCATATGAGTCTTGGTGGGGTAAGAGACCTACATTAGACCATTGCAAAGTATTTGGATGTTTGGCATATGCATATGTTCCATCACAATTAAGGCACAAATTGGAACCTAAAGCTGAAAAGTATGTATTCATTGGATCTGATCATAAGCAGATGGGATATAGGTTGTGGAGTCCATCCACAAAACAAATCCTTGTATCTAAGGATGTTACATTTGATGAGCAAGGCACTTGGTATGCAGGTACAATCAATATTAATGTAGGTGATGAAGAAGTTGTGAATCAAAAGAGAGGTAAATCAAAGGTTCAGAGATTTGATGAAGAGGAGAATAATGAAGTACAGGTTGAAGTTGAAGAAATGCCAAGATTTGATCCTGAGTGTGATGAACCAGAAACCTCAAAGAGTGGAGAACTTAGAAGGTCATCAAGACCCAAGTGGCAACCTACAAGGTATAGCTATGACACTTGTTTTTTGGCTACAAAAGATTATGCTTATATGATGAAGGTAGATGAAGACCCTTCTACATATGAAGAGGCAAAAGGTAAGGAGAATTGGGAGAAAGCTATGCAGAAGGAGTATGATGCATTGATGGAGAACCAGACATGGGAGTTGGTTCCTAAACCAAATAGCCAGAAGATCATTGGATGCAAATGGGTCTACAAGACAAAGAGATTTGCAGATGGAAGTGTGTCTAGGTATAAAGCTAGACTTGTTGTGAAGGGTTTTGCTTAGACTTATGGTATAGATTATGATGAGACCTATAGTCTTGTGGCAAAGATGACAACCATCAGGACACTCATAGCCATTGCTGCATGTAAAGGTTGGAAATTATGTCAATTAGATGTGAAGAATGCTTTTTTAAATGGTTATATTTCAGATTATGTTTTCATGGAGCAACCCCAAGGATTCAGAGATGAAAGGTATCCATAGTATGTACGTAAGCTCAAGAGATCTTTGTATGGGTTGAAGCAGGCCCCAAGGGCATGTAATTATAGACTTGTAAAGTTCTTGAACGAACTTGGATTTCAAGTATCAAAAGCAGATAGTAGTTTGCTTGTCAAAGCAAGTGATGATGGATTCATTTACATGTGCATATATGTTGATGATATAATTCTCACAGGTACAGATGAGAAAGGCATTCAAAGCCTAAAGAAGCAAATGGAGAAAGAATTCAAGATCAGTGATTTGGGAGACTTGTCATATTTCTTGGGCATGGAGATTTCGTACACTCAACATGGAGTGTATGTAACTCAAGAAAGGTATTTGAGAAACTTGTTAATCAAGTTTAAGATGAATGATTGCAGGGTAGCACCTACTCCAATGGAGGTGAATCACAAGTTAAGCAGATATGGAGGAGAAGAGTTCAAGGACATGAAGCTATATCAGAGTTTGGTGGGTAGCCTAATTTATGCTACATTCATAAGACCTGATTTATCATATGCAGTTAGAGTTTTATCTCAATTCATGCATTGTCCTAGGAAACAAAATTGGATTGCAGGACAAAGTGTGTTGAGGTACATTAAGGGTACACTCAAAGAGGGTTTGTATTATGGTTTTACATAAGATACAAACATCAAAATATATAGTGATGCAGATTGGGCAGGTAATCCTGATGATAGGAGATCAACTTATGGATACTTGTGTTATGTGGGAGATAAGTTAATTTCTTGGTGTTCAAAGAAGCAACACATAGTTGCTTTGTCATCTATAGAAGCAGAGTACAAAGGTATGGTTGAAGCCACAAAGGAAGTAATATGGCTTAAGACTCTGATGAAGAGTTTTGACTTCATTCAAAGTACACCTACTATTCATGGAGATAACATGAGTTCATTGTATTTAGCTGCTAATCCCGTTTTTCATGCCAGGACTAAACACATTGAGATTCAGTATCATTTTCTAAGAGAGAAGGTGGTGGATAAAGAGATTGAAGTCAAACATTCTTCAACAAAAGATCAGATAGCTGATATGCTAACCAAAAGCTTGGATGGACCAAAGCTATAGAGATTCAAAGACATGGCAGGCATAAAGAAGATAGAGAAAATCTCAATTGATGATTGAGGGGGAGCTGTTGGTGCACGGCAATCAACAATTGAAGTTTTAATGAAGGTTTCGAAGTCAAGGACTGAAGGAAAATTGAAGTTGTGAAGCATGAAGGAAGAATACATCCAGAAAATGAAGAGGTGTACACATATGTACATTAATACAGAGATAGTTCACTTATACTTTTGTATAGTCATGATATTGTAAATATTTGCCTATATGTACAAGTAAAAAGTCGGGGCAAATATGAGAGAGCATGAGAATACAGAAATCAGTAGTTGTATGAGTAATTAGACATCTTAGAAGTGAGTTGAGTCTCTCTCATCACTCAGTTGTAAATTTCTTCAGAAATGGAAGAAAAATTGTGCTTGATGTTTCTATGTATTCTCCTTCTGTGCTTGATCACTTTGAGAATCCTTTTGTAGATGTATAAGTCCATAGTTAATGAGTCTATGGTTAAAGTTTGAGAGCCTAATTATAAACAGGCTGTGAGAATTATGCGTAGGAACATTCATATGTGAAGAAGTGTTCACTAGTTCCTAAAACATGCGCAAAATTCGATGTTAATGTTTTGGTCAGTTCTCCTTCCACAGTGTAAAGTTTTAAGCAAGCATACACTCAATCTTTAAGTTTGACGGTAAGCTACTTGTGGCTAAAAGCATTTGTATAAACGAGTTCTAGATTGAGAGAACCAAGTGTTAAAAGTTATAGGTGTCTAAATCGACTTCTCAAAAGAGCAGTTTTAGACATAGGTAACTTGTTGCGTTCACTTCTCAAGATACACTGAATCTTTTGGAGTGATTCAACTTGGAGAAGGTGCACAAACTGTAGGCCACACCTTGTGCAAAGTTTCATAAAAAACTTTACACAATTCAAAATTCAATGAGAGAGATATGTGCAGCATACTTTCTCTTTAGTCATCTCCTTCAGAGATTCTTCAAAACTTTTATAATTGACCACTGATCCTCTAAATTTGGCAAAGGTTTGAGTTATTCTTGTTATAGAGGTGCTCTAACTAAAAGAGTAACTTGTTCATTTGGAGATTAACACTCTCCATCAATATCTATCTATCTATCTATCTATCTATCTATCTATCTATCTATCTATCTATCTATCTATCT
>CM035412.1:103721483-103723983 GCA_020310875.1 Ceratopteris richardii
TCCAAGATCATTGATCTTGAATTCCTTCATCATCTGTCCTTTGATGTGTCTTATTCCCTGAACATCATTTCCTGTAATAATGATGTCATCAACATAGACACATAAATATATTACTTCTGTACTACTCCTCTTTATGAACAGAGAAGTGTCAACTTTACTCATCACAAATCCTTGATCTTGGAGATATGTTGTCAACCTGTAATTCCATGCTCTAGGTGCCTGCTTTAAACCATACAGAGCCTTCTTCAACTTACAAACATGATTTACCTTATTGGGTTCTTCATAGCCAGGTGGTTGTGACATGTAGACTTCTTCAGATATCCATCCATTCAAGAATGCATTCTTCACATCCAATTGGTACATGTTCCAGTTCTTGGATGCAGCTACACTCACCATAACTCTGATAGTTGGCATCTTAGCCACCGGAGAAAATGTCTCCTCATAATCAATGCCTTGGGTTTGTGCAAAACCCTTGGCTACCAACCTAGCTTTATACCTGTTTATTGTACCATCTGAATTCCTTTTGAGTTTGTAGATCCATCTGGATCCTATCACCTTCATGGAGTCCTTCTTGGGTACCAAGTCCCAAGTATCACTCTCTTTGAGAGCCTGCATTTCTTCATCCATTGCTTCCTTCCATTCTGGTTTTGTGATTGCTTCTTCAAATGAACCTGGTTCTTCATTCAATAGATCCTTTGCAAGGTATACAGAATGCTTAGTTACAAGAGAAGTATCATACCCATATCTGATAGGCTTCTTACTTTCTCTCTGAGATCTCCTCATTACTTGAGTTGAGGATTCTGGTATATTCTCTAGCTTCTTCATCTTCATCTTCCCTTTGGATTTCCAAGCCTTGAACTCCTCAAGATCTATTGTAACATCATCATCTGAACTTGAGTCTTCTTTTTGGACTGGTTCTTCCTTGGTAGGTTTTGGGAAGTCTTCTTCTATATCATAAGGTAGACTAACCTTCCTGCACTCATTCTCATACCATGAGTCATTCTCATCAAAGATAACATCTCTGCTTACCTTGAAACCTTTGTTTGAGGGATTGTAGAATCTGTACCCTTTCTGGTTCAAGTCATAACCAATGAAAATACATTTTTCAGCTTTAGGGTCTAGCTTTCCCCTTACCTGTGAGGGAATATGCACATATGCAACACACCCAAAGATTTTGCAATGATCCAGAGATGGTCTCTTACCATGCCAAGCCTCATAGGGTGTCATTCCATCAAGTGTCTTTGATGGCAATCTGTTAATTAGATATGTGGCAGTAGATACACTCTCTGCCCATAAGTAATTTGGCAACTTCTTTTCATTAAGCATAGACCTTGCTGTTTCTACAATGAGTCTATTCCTTCTTTCAGCTACCCCATTTTGTTCAGGTGAGTACCTTGTAGTAATCTCCCTTTTGATGCCTCTTTCCTGCAAGAAGTCTTCAAACTCATTTGAGAAGTATTCTCCTCCTCCATCTGACCTTAGCTTCTTCAAGTTTCTTCCTGTTTGGTTTTCAACCAGTGCAAGATACTTTTTGAAACAATTAAACACTTCATCTTTATGTTTCATGTAGTATAAGACAGTCCACCTGCTATAGTCATCAATGAAGGACACATAGTACCTCGATCCAGATATGGATGGCTCCTTGCTAGGTCCCCAAACATCTGTATGCACTAATTCCAGATAATCTTCATGCATAAAACCTTTCTTGTTATAAGGCAATCTGTGTGACTTACCAAATTGACAAGCTCCACACTTGTATATCATGTGTTGCTTGGATATATTAGGTATCCCAAGCACACATTGATCCCTGCACATTTGCTTTAAGGTCCTCTCTCCAATGTGACCTAATCTCTTGTGCCAAATCTCCAATTCTGATAGCGTTTGATCCTTATAGTTGTACAAAGCAATACTCTTAGTGTCTTCAAGTTCAAAGGTAAACAATCTACCTGATTTCTCTCCCTTGGCTATCCTTCTGAATCCATGTCTTGGATCCTCCACATATGCACCATGTTGAGTGAACCTGACCTGTAGACCTTTTTCCACAATCTGACCTACACTCATCAGATTCTTCGTGATTGTTGGAACATACAACACTCTGCTTAATAAATTCTGATTACCATCACTTGTTTTGACATTGCCTACTTTAACAACTGAATGCTTAGTGTCATCACCTGTCTGCACTTGGTGCTTGCCTTTAGGTTCTTCCAAATCAGAAAGTAGTGCCACATTACCAGCTACATGGTTAGAACATCCTGAATCAATATAGAATAAGTGATCATCATTGATACCTGACTTAGATGTCATATTCATGATCAACAGGGAATCATCTTGCTCCTCTGCATAATTGTTGTAGTCTTTCCTATTTCTGTATCCACCTTGATAGTTGCTATTGTGATTGTAGTTGTTGTTATAATTATTGTTGTAGCCATGGTAGCCTTGAGATTGGTTGAATCTGCCTCTGCCTTGAGAGTATCCTCCTCTTTGGTGACCTCTTCCTCTT
>CM035412.1:103728983-103731483 GCA_020310875.1 Ceratopteris richardii
TTGAGTGTCGTTGGAGTGATGTTGAGTCAATTTAGGTAATTGGTTGAGTTATCTAAAGAGAATTGTAGGCTATGGTGGGCTACTCACATCTATTTAAGAAGGGAGTACGTGCTCACAAGTTCATGTGTTTTTTTTCAGGTATTTACTATGCTCTAGACTATAGTCAAATTGTTTGCACTTAGTTCTATGGAAGCTCTCTGAGAGGAGGAGAGAGAGATGACCATCTCTCTTGTCCTTCAGTTTTGGGAAAGCAAATTTTTTTTTCTTAATTCAGAATGTACAGAGATTTATTTATTCCTTTTTTCCCCTTTGTCCTCTTCTTTTTTCTTGTTCTCTTTTTTTTTTTAAAATGCTTCTTCTTTTTTTTTATTTTTCTTTTCCCCTCTCTCTCCCTCCCTTTCTCTGGCGGCGGCGCAGCTCTGCTGCACGCGCAACAGAGAAAGAGAGAGAGAGAAAGAGGGAACAGTAGAGAGAGAGTGAGAGAGATAAGTTTTTTAATTTTTTATTTTTTTACTATTATTTTTTCTTCTTCTTCTTTTTATTCCTCCCTCCCTCTCTTTCCCTCTCACTGCAGCCGACAGCGTAGTCCGCCGGCGCAGTAGAGAGAGAGAGAGAGAGAGAGAGAGAGAGAGAGAGAGAGAGAGAGAGAGAGAGAGAGAGAGAGAGAGTGAGAGAGAGAGAGAGAAAGAGAGAGAGAGAGAAAGAGAAAGAGAGAGTGAGAGAGAATGAGAGAATTTTCTTTTTTGTTGTTTGTTCTTCTTTTTTTTATTGTTATTGATATTTTATATTTTGAATCATATTTCTTTTTAATGTTTATATATGTTTTATTTTAGTAGTTATTATAAATATTATTTATTAAAAAATATATGAAATAAATATAATTTAATTATATTTATGTTTATTTATTTATATATGTGACTGTATTTATGTGTGTGCATAAGACTTAATTATGTTTTATTATAAGTATATATGTTTATGTATTATATATATGTATGTGTGTGTATTTAAGTTATGAGATTGATTGTTTATTGTATGATGTTATCCTAATGTTTTTGTTTTATATGGTCACAGGTTAGCAAAAAGATGGGTCCATTTAGCCTTGATTTCTTTCAAAGAAATATTTATTCCTTCCACCTCTCTTTATCCATATAATTTCCCTAATCTATCTTCTTTTATCCTTTCCTTTCTTTACCTTACCCTTAACCCAAGCTTCTTCAACCCTTATCTTGATTGATACCTAAGTTCATTTACCCATGATAATGTTAGTACATGAACCTATGTTAGTTTAGTGCATGAACCCTTATTAGTGCATGAACCCATGTTAGTTTAGTGTTTGAACCCATGTTTGTGTTAGAACTTGAACCCATGTTTTATGTTAGTTCAAGCTAGAGAAGTTAGTTAATGTTAGGCATGTTAGGTTGTTAATGCATGTTAGTACATGTTAATTGTTAGTGTTTGTTAGTATATGTTAGTTATTAGAGCATGTTAGTACATAATAGATGATAGAAAATTATGCATCTAAGTTAATGCATGCTAATTAAAGCATGTATTTAAGTTGTTATCCATATTACATGTATGTGTATGCATGTATATGTTAGTGTAAGTTCATATATGTATGTGTTAGTATATGTTCATGCATGTATATGTTAGTGTAAGTTCATATATGTATGTGTTAGTATATGTTCATGCATGTATATGTTAGCATGTGTTAGTGTATGCATGTGTATGTTAGTATGTGTTAATGTATGTTTATGCATGTGCATGTATGTTTATGTATGAATATTTATGCATGTATGTATGTTAGTTAAATGTATGATTATGAGTAAGCAATGTATGTTAATGTATATTAAATAATTATGTAAATGAATTTTTTATTGTAAAGTATATATTTTAATAAAAGAATGTACTTATTATATATGTGTTTTTAGAAAGATAATTACTTTAATGTTATTCAAAAAGAAAATGCTAGATGGGTGTTATTTTTTATATAAAAGATATACTAATTTCTGTCATGTGTTTTTTTTCAGATTTGATTTATGAAGAATTGCAGCCTCTTGGTGAACTGAAGGCCTGTTGCCCTCTTTCATATATGTGTTTTTTTTTTTCAGAAAGCTATTGGCGAACTGGAGATACACATGTGACGTGAAGTTTGAAAAGCAGAGATTGTCCTTAGTTTGAAACTTCTATTAGCTTGTATATGCTATCTTTTAGACTGTCATTTATAAACATCATCCTTGAGGTTGTATAGGACTTTGGTTATTAATTTAGTATCATCTTTTATGTCTAAAGAAAGTTCTTTGAATAGTTCCTTTCTACCTTCATCAACCTTTGAATTGTTGTTTCCAAAACCAATAGAAGATAAAGAATCAATAAAAGAAGTAATAGTAAAAGAATCTTTGCATGATCCTAGGACAACTATAACTTTACTTTCTATTGTTCCTCCTAGTGTTAGTGAAGAAAATTTTCCTCCAACTGTAGATAGAAACGGAGAAAATATCCA
>CM035412.1:103741483-103745383 GCA_020310875.1 Ceratopteris richardii
TATAAACAAGTTATTGCAGGAAAGAAAGAAGGAAGGCTTTTCACATTGAAGGTACAAGGAAATGTTGGACATGCTATGTTCACATATGGAGAGCAGAAGGTGTCAGAATTGGATCTTTGGCACAAAAGACTTGGACACTTTAATGAAAGAGGTATCAAAGAAATGATTAACAATGATTCAGTGCTTGGAATGCCTAACATTGCAGGTCAACACATGACATACAGATGTGAGGCATGTCAATTAGGTAAGGCTCATAAGCAATCCTATTCCAAGCATGGATTTATGTATTCAGAAAGACTTGAATTGGTGCATACAGATGTGTGGGGTCCTTCAAAGGACTTTAGTATAAATGGTTCAAGATATTATGTCATATATGTTGATGATGCTACCAGGTGGATCACAATTTATGTGATTAAGGAAAAGTCAGAAGTGTTTAATACATTTAAACACTATCATGCATATGCAGAAAGGATTACAGGTCAAAAATTGAAGAGACTAAGGTCAGATGGAGGGGGAGAGTATTTTTCAAATGAGTTCAATGATTATTTGTGGAATGCAGGTATAAAGAGAGAAGTTACTTGCAGGTACTCTCCTCAACAAAATGGGGTAGCAGAAAGAAGAAATAGGACTCTTGTTGAGTTTGCAAGGTCCATGATGAAAGAGAAGAATTGCCCAAATTATTTGTGGGCTGAGGCTGTTAATACAGCTACATATTTGGTTAATAGATTGCCTTGTAAAGCTTTGCAGGGTATGACACCATATGAAGCTTGGTGGGGTAAGAAACCTACCTTGGATCATTGCAGAATATTTGGATGCTTGGCATATGCATATGTGCCATCTCAATTGAGGCATAAGTTGGAGCCTAAGGCAGAGAAGTATGTATTCATTGGTTATGATGATAAGCAAATGGGATACAGGTTGTGGAGTCCATCCACAAAGCAATTTATTGTATCCAAGGATGTTACATTTGATGAGCAAGGTACTTGGTATGCAGGTAAATATAATGTACATGCAGATGATGAAGAAGTAGTGGAACAAAGAAAAGGTAAAGCAAAGGTTCAATTACTTGATGAAAGTGAGAGTAATGAAGTACAGATTGAAGTTGAAGAGAGGCCAAGGTTTGATCCAGAATGTGATGAACCAGAGACCTCAAGAAGTGCAGAAGTTAGGAGATCATCTAGGCACAAATGGCAACCTACAAGGTATAGCTATGACACTTCATTCTTGACTACTAAAGATTATGCTTATTTGGTAAAAGCAGATGAAGACCCTTCTACATATGAAGAAGCCAAAGGGAAGAAGAATTGGGAAGATGCTATGCAAGAGGAGTATGATGCATTGATAGAGAATCAAACATGGGATTTGGTTCCTAAACCTAATAGTCAGAAGATCATTGGATGTAAGTGGGTTTATAAAACTAAAAGGTTTGCAGATGGAAGTGTGTCTAGGTACAAAGCTAGACTTGTTGTGAAAGGGTATGCACAGACATATGGAGTGGACTATGATGAGACTTATAGTCCTGTAGCAAAGATGACAACCATCAGGACACTCATTGCAATTGCTGCTTGTAAAGGTTGGAAGTTGTCTCAATTAGATGTTAAAAATGCCTTCTTGAATGGTTACATTTCAGATGAAGTCTACATGGAGCAACCAGATGGGTTCAAAGATCAAGTGAGTCCAAATTATGTGTGTAAGCTCAAGAGAGCTTTGTATGGGTTGAAGCAAGCCCCAAGGGCTTGGAATTATAGGCTTGTAAAATTCTTGAATGATCTTGGATTTCAAGCATCAAAGGCAGATAGTAGCTTGCTAGTCAAAGCAAGTGAAAATGGATTCATTTATGTGTGTATTTATGTTGATGACATAATACTTACAGGAACAGATGATAAGGGAATACAAATGATCAAAAAGCAGATGGAGAAAGAGTTCAAAATCAGTGATTTGGGGAACCTATCATTCTTCTTGGGAATGGAGATCTCTTATACTCAACATGGAGTATATGTGACCCAAGAAAGGTATCTTAAAAATTTGCTAACCAAATTTAAAATGGAAGATTGCAGGGTTGCACCTACACCTTTGGAAGTGAACCATAAATTGTCTAGGTTTGGAGGAGAAGAGTTCAGAGATATGAAACTCTATCAAAGTTTGATTGGTAGCTTGATTTATGCTACATTGACAAGGCCTGACTTGTCATATGCAGTTGGTGTGCTTTCACAATTCATGCATTGTCCTAGAAAGGAACATTGGATTGCAGGACAAAGAGTACTTAGGTACATCAAGGGTACACTCAAAGAAGGGTTGTACTATGGGTTTACTTCAGATACAAGAATCAAGATGTATAGTGATGCAGATTGGGCAGGTAATGTGGATGATAGAAGATCAACACATGGATACTTGTGCTATGTAGGAGACAAATTGATTTCATGGTGTTCCAAGAAGCAACATACAGTTGCTTTGTCATCTACAGAGGCAGAATATAAAGGTATGGTGGAAGCTGCAAAAGAGGTAATATGGCTAAAGACACTTTTGAAAGTTTTTGATGTGATTCAGAGTACTCCTATTATTTGTGGAGACAATATGAGTTCATTATACTTGGCAGCTAATCCTGTATTTCATGCTAGAACTAAGCATATTGAAATACAGTATCATTTTCTGAGAGAGAAGGTCATTGAGAAAGAGATTGAAGTCATACACACTCCCACAAAAGATCAAGTTGCAGATATGATGACTAAAAGTCTAGATGGACCAAAACTACAAAGATTCAAGGATATGGCTGGAGTAAAGAAGATAGAGAAGAACCTCAATTAATGATTGAGGGGGAGCTGTTGGTGCATGACAATCATCAATTGAAGGATTATGGAGAAATGAAGTCAAGGAGTCAAGAAGGAAACAAAGTCAGATGGTTGAAGGAAGGACATTTTCAGAAAACTCAAAGATATGTACACATATGTACATTAGCTGACTTATACCCTTGTTTAAGTCATACACTTGTATATATTCATCTATAAATATGTTGGAAAATGTCGGGCAAGTAGAGCAGAAGAGATTTTGAGAATAGGGAGAGAGAAATTAGTGTCATTAGACACATGAAGAGTGAGTGGATTGTCCATCCTCACTGAGATGTAAATTTTCTGAGAAATCGAGAATTTTTGCGCCCGATATTTTGCTGTCTGCTCCTTCTGTGTTTAATCTTTTGAGAAATCCTTTTGCACGTATCTAAGTCCATAGCTAATCTATCTATGGCTAGAATTTGAGAGGTTAATTGTAATCAGGCTGTGAGAATTTTGATTAGGAACATTCATATGTAAGAATGTTCTAACAGTCGAGAAATCTGGCGCACTTTTCATCTTCAATGAAATGATCATTGCTCAGTCTACAATGTAAAGTTTTACACAAATGAGGGCTTAAAATCTAAGTTGGAAGGTAAGCTATCTATGGCTAAAAGATCTTGATCAAACGGGATTTACTTTGGGAGAACCAGTGCTAAGAAGTTGCAGGTGTCAAAGTCGCCATTGCAGAGAAGCACTTTCAGACATAGGTAAAGTGTTTCACACATTTCTCAGTGTGTACTTAATCTTTTTGAGAGATTTAACTTGGCAAAGTTGCGCAACCTTAAGGCGAAGTGTTGTGCAAAGTTTTATCAAAAACTTTACAGGATTGATTAGTCAATGAGTGACTAATCTGCAGCAGACTTTTCTGAAGAAACTGAAATTTTCAGAATAATCAATTTTTCTGATAATTTGGTGAAGATTCTCTAAATTAGGTGGAGTCTAAAGTTGATCTTGATATAGAGGTGATCTAAATTCAAGATTAACTTGTTCTTTTGGAGATTAACACTCTCCATCAATAGATAGATAGATAGATAGATGATAGAAGATAGATGATAGAAAGATAGATAGATAG
>CM035412.1:103765383-103770383 GCA_020310875.1 Ceratopteris richardii
GTTGTACTTGAAAAGTCGCGTTGATCATCTTCACTTTTCCCGAGGCTAATACTCTTGATCATTGAGTGTGTGAGTGCTACACCATAGCCTACACATCTCCAACTCATTAGGCTACATCTATCAAGCCAATGAAATTGTACATTTATGTGAACTAATAGAAAGATTTACATTCATTATCTCTGTATTCTCTGAGTCATCATCTCCAATTCTGTCAACTTCAAAGAGGCATATCTCAGGATCTACTGAATCAAATCAAGTGATTCAAGACTTGCTGGATTCAGCACAAAGTCATCTACACGCCTGCAAAATTTGAAAATCATTAAATCAGCCATCAGGGAGAAATCGCTCACGAAGTGAACTCTGGTATTCTGCTGCAGTGTTCCTAAAAAGTCGGGGGTACATATAATTTTGCTAAACTCATTTCTCAGAGTATAGTTTGTCATTTTTTCTCATTCCACTTGCAAATGGTAGCTTGTTAAGCTAATTTAATATTTCTAGAAGGAATTTGATCAATTGTTAGTGTGCTGGTCACACTGAGTAAAAGACTGAGAAGGTGTCACTACAAAAATAGCAAGTTTTTCTTGATTTTTGAAGTGTCAAGTTATCTGTTTTGATTTGATCATTACACATATCATTTGCAAAGTACATATATGCTTTCTTGGTATCATTTGGAAGCTAAGCAAGTGTACTAAGCATATCTGAAGCAAAGGAGGGCTGAAGCAAAGCAGGTCTAGCAGCTTCAACATAATCTCTTGAGTGCATCCAACCATCTCTCCCAAAAGTGGTATTAGAGCAAATACGGTAAACATGGGAGATGGTTTTCCTTCATTCATTGACAAATTGGACAAGAACAATTACCAAGCTTGGTCTCTAAGGATGAAGACGTATCTACAAGGAAGGAGCTTATTTGGATTCATATCAGGAGATGAAGAACTGCCCTCATTCAAAGCTAGAGGACTACCCACCAAGGATGAACAAGAGAGACTCAACCAATGGTGTGCAAAGGATGCTTTGGCAAGGTCTTACCTTCTTAACTCTATATCTTATTTCCTTTTACCTCATATAAGGAACTGTAAGACTTCCCAAGAGACTTGGGAAACTCTGTCAACATATTTCTCTTCCAACACAAGGGCCAGGAAGAATCAACTGTGGATTGAATTCACAACCCTTAGGAAGCAGCCCAAGCAATCAGTCTTAGAGTATGTGACCAAGATTAAAGATGTGGCAGACCAATTAGCAAGTATTGGAGAGGAGATTGAAGAGGAACAAATAGTTAGGCAAGTAACAAATGGACTCAAGGCAGATGATAGGTGGGAAAGTTTCACCACTACAATGGACCTCTACATGGACATGCATACCCCAGATCTCACAACACTTATGGGCCAACTATTCACACATGAAGCAAAGTTTACAAAGGCAGGAGATCAATCAAAAGGTAACAACCCCTCTGCTCTATATACTGATAAGAAAGTTAAAGATAAAGGTAAAAGTAAAAAGGTTGATGAAGAAGGTTCTACCTCCCAAGCAAACTATGCAGGGAGAGGTAGATCCTCAAGAGGAAGAGGCAGAGGAGGTAAGTCAGGTAGGTGGAGACCCTACAACTCATCACCATGCAACATTTGTGGATTGTCCAATCATACCACAGATGAATGCTACAAGAACTACAAGAATCAGAGAGGAAGATGCTATCAAAGAGGTGGATACTCTCAAGGGAGAGGCAGGTTCAACCAACACCAAGGCTACAATGGGTACAACAATCAGTACAACAACAATTACAACCACAATCACAATGGTAACTACCAAGGTGGACTCAGAAATAGAAGAGATTACAACAACTACACAGAGGAGCAAGATGACTCCCTATTGATCATGAATATGACCTCCAAGGCAGGTACAAATGATGATAATTTATTTTATATTGACTCAGGATGTTCTAACCATGTAGCTGGCAATGTGGCACTACTCTCTGATTTGGAAGAGCCCAAGGGCAAACATCAGGTACAAACAGGTGATGATACTAAACATTCTGTTGTTAAGATTGGAAATGTAAAGACATGTGATGGTAACCAGAACCTATTGAGCAGGGTACTCTATGTACCAACCATCACCAAGAATCTAATGAGTGTTGGTCAGATTGTGGAGAAAGGTTTGCAAGTCAGGTTCACTCAACATGGAGCATATGTGGAGGACCCAAGACATGGTTTCAAAAGAATTGCCAAAGGGGAGAAATCAGGTAGATTGTTCACTTTTGAACTAGAAGACACCAAGAACATTGCTTCATATAATTACAAGGATCAAACACTTTCAGAGTTAGAAATATGGCACAAGAGGTTAGGTCACATAGGTGAAAGAACCCTAAAGCAAATGTGCAGGGATCAATGTGTGCTTGGGATACCTAATGTATCCAAGCAACACATGATTTATAAGTGTGGAGCTTGTCAGTTTGGTAAGTCTCACAGGTTGCCCTATTCAAGGAAAGGTTTCATGCATGAAGACTACCTAGACTTGGTACACACAGATGTTTGGGGACCTAGTAAGGATCCTTCCATTTCAGGATCAAGGTATTATGTGTCCTTCATTGATGATTATAGCAGATGGACCATCTTATACTTTATGAAGCATAAAGATGAAGTGTTTAATTGTTTCAAGAGGTATCTTGCACTTGTTGAAAACCAAACAGGAAGAAGCTTGAAAAGGCTAAGGTCAGATGGTGGAGGAGAGTACTTCTCCAATGAGTTTGAAGATTTCTTGAGGGAAAGAGGCATCAAAAGGGAGATAACTACAAGGTACTCACCTGAACAAAATGGGGTAGCTGAAAGAAGGAATAGACTCATAGTAGAAACAACTAGGTCTATGCTTAATGAAAAGAAGCTACCAAAATAACTTTGGGCAGAGAGTGTATCTACTGCCACCTATCTCATCAACAGGTTGCCATCCAAATCTCTTGATGGAATGACACCATATGAAGCTTGGCATGGTAAGAGACCTTCTCTGGATCATTGCAAAATCTTTGGTTGTGTAGCATATGTGCATATTCCCTCACAGGTAAGGGGAAAGCTAGACCCTAAAGCTGAAAAATGTATCTTCATTGGTTATGATTTGAACCAAAAAGGGTACAGATTCTAAAACCCAACAAACAAAGGCTTCAAGGTAAGCAGAGATGTCATCTTTGATTAGAATGACTCATGGTATGAGAATGAATGCAGGAAGGTTAGTCTACCCTATGATATGGAAGAAGATTTCCCAAAGCTCACCAAGGAGGAAACAATCCAGAAAGATGAATCAAGCTCAGATGATGATGATACAATTAACCTTGAGGAATTCAAGGCATGGAAGTCCAAAGGAAAGATGAAGATGAAGAAACTAGAGGATATACCAGAATCCTCAGCTCAAGCTATTAGGAGATCTCAGAGAGAAAGTAAGAAGCCTATCAGATATGGGTATGATACTTCTCTTGTAACCAAGCATTCTGTATATCTTGCAAAGGATTTGTTGAATGAAGAACCAGGTACCTATGAAGAAGCAATCACCAAACCAGAATGGAAAGGAGCTATGGATGAAGAAATGGAAGCTCTCAAGGAGAGTGATACTTGGGACTTGGTACCCAAGAAGGACTCTATGAAAGTGATAGGATCCAGATGGATCTACAAGCTAAAGAGGAATTCTGATGGAACAATAAACAGGTACAAAGCTAGGTTGGTTGCCAAGGGTTTTGCACAAACCCAAGGCATTGATTATGAGGAGACATTTTCTCCTGTGGCTAAGATGCCAACTATCAGAATATTGGTGAATGTAGCTGCATCCAAAAATTGGAACATGTACCAATTAGATGTCAAGAATGCTTCCTTGAATGGATGGATATCTGAAGAAGTCTACATGTCACAGCCACCTGGCTACGAAGATCCCAAGAAGGCAAATTATGTTTGTAAATTGAAGAAGGCTCTATATGGATTGAAACAGGCACCTAGAGCATGGAATTACAGGTTGACAACTTATCTCCAAGACCAAGGATTTGTGATGAGTAAAGCTGATACTTCTCTGTTCATAAAGAGAAGTAGTACAGAGGTAATCTACTTGTGTGTTTATGTTGATGACATCATCATTACAGGTAATGATGTCAATGGGATTAGACACATCAAAGGACAGATGATGAAAGAGTTCAAGATTATTGATCTTGAACTATTAAAGTACTTCTTAGGTCTTGAGTTAGTCTACACCAACTCAGGTATATATATCACTCAAAAGAAGTATGTACAGGATATGGTCAAGAAATTTGGCTTGCAGGATGCTAAAGACTCAACTACTCCAATGGAGGTCAACCTAAAGCTAAGTGCTCATGAAGGGGAAGAAGTCCAAGACATCACAGGATATCAAAGCATAGTAGGTAGTTTGAATTATGCTACCTTGACAAGAATTGACATAGCATATGGAGTTAGTGTGCTAAGCCAATTCATGCACAAACCAAGGATACCTCACCTAGGGGCAGCAAAGAAAATCTTGAAGTACCTCAAAGGAACTCAAAGCCATGGTTTGTACTTTCCTTATATATCAGATATTGACATTAAAGTATATTCAGATGCAGATTGGGCAGGATGCACGGATGATAGGAGAAGCACATCAGGATACGTATGTTTTGCAGGTGATAAACCTATTTCTTGGTCAGCCAAGAAACAACCTACAGTAGCTTTGTCATCTACTGAAGCAGAGTATAGAGGGCTAGCCAATGCCACTCAAGAAGCTATCTGGTTAAAGCTTTTGTATGCAGAGCTAGGCCTATACACTAGGCCTCCAATTATCTTTGGAGATAACACAAGCTCTCTTCACCTTGTAGCTAATCCAATATATCATGCTAGAACCAAACACATAGAGGTTCATTACCACTATGTGAGGGAAAAGTTACTAAGTAAAGAGATTCAATTGACTTATGTGTCTACTAATATGCAATGTGCAGATTTACTCACTAAAGCATTGGATGGTAACAAGCTATGCAGAATCAAATC
>CM035412.1:103782883-103805383 GCA_020310875.1 Ceratopteris richardii
GGATCACAAAATATGATGGATTTTCCGAATTGAAGTTTACTTGCACAAGGGAAGAACACATAAAACTTACAACTCACTATTGAGAAGAAATTACCAACCAAGATGCTTTCAATCCCAAATCCATGAAGTTATAAACACATGTGTGCCAAATACCTCTTGATAAAGTGGGTGAATATAGTGAAGGTGATGATGATTCTATTTGTATTCCCATCCTCATCACTGCAATATCAAGATCAACATGTGATAATTGAGGATGAAATTTACCACTTTTCATTCCTCTAACATGTATAGTGCTTATGATGATATATGTCAAGGATACTTAAGTGATCTTTACTAGATTTATCTATCAAGAGTGACAACATGTTTATTTCTTTCTAGCTCACTCAATCATGGCCATTAAGATTTTCTTTATGTATTTTTCTTTATATAATGCACTAGTTTCATTGTTTTATTTGGTCATTCATATACATTATCTTTATGTAATAGAAGAAATGTAAGAAGATCACTCTTCCTTGCCTCAATATATGTGTGCTCCTCTATTTGTGTATGAGAGTGTGTGAGAGCTCTCTTCCTTATCTCATCTCTCTTCAAATATTATCAAATCGATTGTGGTTGTAGAGAGATCATGAAGAAGGCAGATAGTGAACAATGCATGAGAAGGCATGGACAACGTGCGCTTCACAAATGATCTCGAATTACTTCAAAATTTGGTGTGAAGGTAGAAGGCATCAAAATATCTACAAGCCCAAAAACAAACATGCCTCTTTGCAAAATTATATCTTGATTTATAATTGGCATCCCCCAAATATCTTAGATCCAAAATTTTAAGTGATTCGGTGTACTTTTGATAGATGAAAACTACGTTTCTCTGAGATCAAACTGTTAAGTCACAATGTGATAGTGTTCAAGCAAAGGTTAATGCTTCTAGAATTTTTTAAGTTTTCTAAATTATGGAAAAAATGGAGAATGGTGGTGGAATGAGTCAACTTATGAGTGATACATAGGACAAGATAAACTTTCATGCTTGGATTTTTAGAATGAAGAATTTCTTGATGGGAAAAGGCTAATGGAAGTACATCAAATGAGACAATGAAACCCTATGAAATTAAGAGAGAGGAATCAGATTGTGGAAAAATTAAGAGGATATGAAGAGTGGAATCAAGGAGCAAGGATGCTAATGTATTGACTGTCTATTAGCATAAAAGAGAGCATGGCTGCAATAGACTAATGGAGGAGGTAGAGGATATTTTCGAGGGAGGGGAGCCAAAGATGCTACATAAATTTCTAAGGAAATGCTCTAGGTAATGAAAATAAGGGATGCTCGAATTCTGGTAAACCTTTCAGTTTAAATGGGATTCTAGGTTCAAGAATCAAAATAGTAGAAAGCAAGAAAAAAGGTATGCATCCACAAGTGTAGATGATTGGCAGAAGCTGCTTGATAGGAGAATTTTACACCTTTCCTATGGAGCCTTGAAGCATAGGTATCCTCACAAGTAAAATCATAGATATTTCTATTCACTCAAATGTATAATTCTTTGAATTCTTGAGGACTAAACCCAAGAGCTTTTCCACACAAAAATAAGAAATTGGTAATGCAAATTATCTTAGTCAAAATTCTTACTCCTACTCTTACAACCAATGCCTTGAAGATAGACTATTTTGCCTTCACTAGGCATGCACACTGAGACAATTGTTCACTCCTAAATTAATTTCTCTTACAAATGTGTAGAGTCTAGACATGAGCTTCAAGCCAAGTTTAGAAGAAAATATTAGCTTTCTAGCAAGCCAAATATAAATAAGAAATGGATACAAAATGATAAGGAAGCTATAATCAATAGTTAGAGCTTTCTAGCTCCTACACGTAGAAATTTTAAGTAGATATGGCTACTTGAAATCCATAGATTCCTCAAGTAAGAAATGCGCTTGCTAAGAAATGGGTCTACTATCTTACTCAAATCCTATGAAAGCTTACACATGAAAGATCATACAAATTCCAAGTACAATTTGTGTTATAACTTATAGAATATGTTGAACAATGCATTGTTGGAGTGTAACATGGAATATGTTGGCCAATGCATTGTTGGATTGTAACATGGAATATGTTGAACAATGCATTGTTATAGTTTAACATGGAATATGTTGAACAATGCATTGATGGATTGTAATAGTAACATGGAATATGTTGAACAATGCATTCATGGATTGTAACGGAATATGTTGAACAATGCATTGTTAAAGTGTTATATTATTAATGAATTAATGTGTTTCTGATGTTTCTGATATAGCAGCTGAAGGTTCGTGAGGAGCGTGCAAAGTGTGAAAGGGCGGATATCAATAATCCGAATAATTATTATTTAGCTTGTAAATAAACCCGCGTAGAAGGTTCTATTGTTAGAAACAATTAGAAAAGTAATGGTTAAAATAAGGGTTGTTGTAGACCGCAATTTTTGTTATTGAAAGCAATGGCTTTTTGTAAAAGTTATCAACTTTTAGTTTCACGCTTGCTTTTTGAAGCCGCTCTCATGTAACCACTCTTTTCGATGTAATAAAAAACTCCTATAAATACATGCACTCTGTGGAGTGTCGAAACAGAGTGCATGGGGGGAGATTGTACCCAATACTGCGTTTTGTCTTGTCTCTTGTTGCGTTTATTCTCTATGTGTTTTCTATGTTCGTAATCTCTGTATGCGCATGAGCAAGATCTTGACAACAGTGGTATCAGAGCTGTGCATGCATCAATACAGAGGGTTCTGTTCTCTGTTCGCAATTTGGATTCCGATTCGCAAAGAACTTAGGCAATAACTTAGGCAATACATTGACAACATTGGCACCCAAGGCTCCCTTGGTGACCGTTGGCTATGCGCGAGGCAATTTTAATTTTGAGTGGCAATAGAGTGGTTTAGATTCCCTAAGGTAGGAGGATTTGAACCCACAACCTCCGACTTTCAAGGGAAGTACTTTAGCCACTCCACCATCTCTTGGTGTTGATACTCAAGTTCTTTCTTCTTAAATTTAACATAACTTGCAGTTTTCAAGGCGGCATGGTGCGACGCGACGCGACGCATCTCAGGGTACATCCTGTTAGGCTACAGTTCTCAGGGTACATCCAGACAGGGTACATCCTGTCAGGGTACATTAGGGTACATCCAGACAAGGTACTTTTCTGCTAGGGTACATTCCCTCAGGGTACATCCTAAGAGGAAAGCACTAGCTTAAGGGTCCAAGAGCACTATGGAGGATTACAGTAATTCACCTCTACCTGAGGCAACACTTGAACAACAACTAGAGCTCATGCGGCATGAGCTTCGAGGAGCTCAGAACCAAATCCGACAACGTGATGAAGTCCTCCAAAAGATACAAAACAAGGAAGACAACCTTACGAGAGTAGTAAAAGCTATTGTTTCTGCCCAATCTGATGTTACTCATTCGAAGATTGGTACTAGAAACTACCAGTTTCGATGATTTGATGGTCGAAAGGATGGGCCTTTAGTCCTTTCTTGGTTGTCGCAGTTTGATGATTTTTATATTGACGAGTTGTATGCTGAAAGTGAAAAAGTTAAATTTGCCACTAACTATTTAGTAGGTAAAGCTCAACTCTGGTGGAATGTCCTGCGGCACAGTACTGAGCATCCAACAACGTGGAAGGCTTTCCAAGAAAAAGTGAAGGATTCTTTTCTTCCTCCTCAATACCATTTGCATGTTAGACGTGCATGGACGACCCTTACATGGAAGGAGGGTGATATGGTTACCACCTACACAGAGCGGTTCTGGCAAAATTTACTACTTGTTCAAATGCTTGAAGATGTATCAGAGGATATCTTGCAGCAGAAATACGAAGATGGTTTGGAAGTGGGAATCCAAGTTAAGCTTCACACCCTACAGCCTACAACCCTCAATGAGGCTATATCTTTTGCTTATGATGCAGAAAAAGAATTCCAGTCCATAACCAAGTCACTCCGTCTACAACAACCACGTCAACGACCATTTTCTGTTAAACCTACATTTCCTATGAAGCATACTTTTAATGCCCCATCTTACCCTAGTTTTCCTCGTCCTCCACAATCCAATTACTCAACTCCACCTGTTGCTTCACCTCCTTTTCTTGGTAGATACATCGAAAGGTTTAAGAAATATTATATGCAAGATGGATTTCTTGTGCCCAGAGTGCTGTGTTCCAGATGGGCTTGCTAAGATATGCAGGGACTCAGTGAATCTTATCAAGGACTTGATGCCATGGATCCAGGGCAACATCATGCCAACACAACAGAAGATGACAACCCCTGTAAAGGCAAGGGGTAAGCAGAGCGTGCAGAAAAAGTTCCAGAAGAAAAAGAAGAGAATTGCAGAAGAGGAGTCTTCTGACTCAAGCTCTAGCTCTAAGGATATAATAGTTGCACTTGGTGGAGAGCTTGCCTCGGGTGTTCTTGGTACTGAGCAGAACAAGATGAGGGAGGACATAGCTAGAAGAAAAGTTGTGAAGAAGGGGCAGTTGTTCCACCTGCCAATCAATATCATCCATAGGCCACCAATAGATCCAGTCACAGGGAGGAGGCCCCTTGAGATCAAGGAGCCACACAATTTGCACGTGCAGAATCTTAAGAAGAAAATGAAAATAAATCCTCATGCTACTATTGTGCCATTCCTTGTCATGGTGGATCCGAATGAGTGCAGCTCTGTGGAGGAGTTCAATGATGGTTTGTTTGAGGATTATACTTATTATGTGATTGGAGGTTCACACTCTGCAGAGGCCCATAGATAGCTAGTGAAGGAGCACCCTACCACATTCTTCTTTAGGTATGCAGAGTGCAAGATATATGCTGGTCTTACAACTGAGGAAGCCAAGCTTCTTGCTTGGGATCACAACAATGACAATGACTACAGGCAAAAAATGTCCTCCATAGAGAGAATTCGGTTCTTCCACCATGAATATGAAGATTGTCTCGTGAAGGAAGTTGGAAGAATACATCCCAATCTACGAAAGCAATGCCTTATTGAGGTTGGAATTGCACTGGATGAGAATAGAAAGTTTGATGCTTTGAGGAAATATGATCCATGGTTTCAACTGGCATTCAGATCAGGTGAGATCTAGGATCTGCAGGATAAAATTTTCACAATGTGGGAGAACAAGGAGGTCAAGGGCTAGAAGCAACGGAAGTCGAGGCCAGACCCACAGGTTGAACTGAAGGGAAAGGGAAGGAAAGTTGACCTCTCAATTGAAGAGGCTCCTGAGGACATGAAGCTGACACCATGGAGGGCCCTTCAAGGAATCAAGGATGATACATTGATTATATCAACTTTGTCAAGGGTAATCTCCAAGGAGTTAAGCCTGAAGGAGATGGTGACTGAGCTCAATAAGTATGTATGTTATTCTCAGATCCTTTTTCCCTCCTCCCATGTTTCTGGTCTAACCTAGTCTCTTTTTGATTTCTGTGACTGTAGTCATAAAGTATACATGAAGATTCAGGAGGTGATGATGAAGAGGCTGGGTTGCTTTTCTTGGACCTCTCAACCACATCATCCTACAAAGCTTTATCAGAATATTTTATCCTGTTTCGTGATTGGGTAGGTTCTCTTTCTGAGGTTATGCCTGGTTTGCCATTAGGTTAGATGCCTTGATTCACCTAACCAATTTGATGCCAGGCTTTTAGTAGGAATTTGATGCCTGGCATCGACTTACTGCTAAATTTGATGCCTAGCATCAACCTGCTGCCAAAAGTCGATGCTTGGCATCGATCTCCTAGCATAAGTCGATGCCTGGCATCGACTTGGGGGCATAAGTCAATGCCTGGCATTGACCTCATGGCATAAGTCGATGCGAGGCATCGACTTATGTCCCAAAGTCGATGCCTGGCATCTAGCCACACACGAAATCAATGCCATGCATCGATTCCTTATGTTTTGTTTGCTGTATTGAAGAGCTCATTTAATTATCTTTCCACTTTTTTCTGCAGAAACCAAAGAAAAGTAAGTCTGCAGAGCTACTAGATGATTGCCCCCCTGCATTCCTAGCTCACATTCAAAGAGCAAGGCATGAGAAATCTAGACTGAAAGCCAAGGAGATGGATTTTGATGATGAACCTGATCTGAAATGTTTCTCCAATCCCCTAGACCCCCTTAGGCCTGTATATTACAATGTATTCTGTAGTGATAAATAACATTTGTTCTGTTGTGCTTAGAAAGCATTTCTCCCTTCTCATAGCAGACATACCCTATGGATTTAGGATGTTGGGATCAGTTAATGATGATGAACCCTTCAAACACCCTCAGATTCGGAAGATGGTCACTGATTTTGCAGAGTTGACTATGTCTCCTCTTTGGAGGATAGTAATTTTCCATAGCAGAGACCAGTCTTTCTCTATTTCAACTTCTCTGAAGGCAAGATGTCATGCTCTGGAGTGCCTCACGTGGTAAGTAATCTTCTTTCTATCTCCATGGATTTAATGATGCTCTCTGTGACTCATAGTTCTTGTTGGCAGGGTGAAGACAAACGCCAATCACACTACTTTGCATAGGTTTGTGAGCTCCACTGAATGCATTACAGTTGGCTATTATGATGAAGTAAGCAAAAGGAGAGTCAAGGAGCATTGCAATGAGAATGGGATCTCAAATGTGCTCATGTTCCCAGCCGTTACCAAGAAACTTCGTCATGTAGCTGGGGACATGACATTGGTTAACCCCTATCAAAAGCCACAAAAGCTCATAATGAGATTGCTTCAACTATTCTCCAATCATGATGACTGGGTCCTAGACCTTTTTTCGGGCACAGGTAATTTCAATTTTAACAATTTTCATTAGTCATCATGTTGATTGAGGCCTCTAAGTGGTTTTCTGTTGTTTCAGGAACGACTCTAGCTTGCTCCTTAAAGATGTTCAGGCACTGCATAGCTGTGGAGAAGGATGATGCTCAAGTGAGCTTCATTAGAATGAGAATCAATGGGCTGAATGAATGCCCAGATGAAGACCAAGAGGTTGGAAGGAAGCACATTGCAGACACCGAGAGATTCCAACCGGCTTCAAGGGAGCCTGTTCCCCCACTTGCAGATGAACCGGGGGACATGGCTGACCTTGAAGAGCCAATCTTGGAGCAAGAGAGGCAGGATATGTGTTCTAATGTTCCAGAGGATCCCATTAGGCTTGAGCCTGAGGAAAGTTATGATCAACTTCTATTGTAGATTCATATTACTCTTGTATTAAAACACGTGAAATGTAAAACATCATTTTAATAGAAATATAATGTCGAGTTTTGCTTCCACTTTGTGTTCAGCTTGATTTATCTTGAGCGTTTCTCTGATCATGTGTGAATGTTTCTTAGTATAATTTTGTTGATTATAATCTTCTCTTGGGAATGCTTTTGTGAAATGTATTTCATATTCTGTGAATATGGCCTAGCATTCAATGAGGATCTTAACTATACAAAGGGGATGATCTTAATTGCCTTGTTAAAATGTTCCGATTTTTGCAACACATGTACTCTGATTTTCGAGTAGCTTTTAATCAGCTATAATCTGTGCTTGTTGAGGTTATAGATGTAATGAAGGAGCTTCCCGAACTCTTACTTGTACCTTCAACTCTAATCTCTTGTCAAAGATCATGATGTGGGATTCTTGATCATGCTGAACAACTAGTTTTCACGGCAACAAGTATTTTATTATATCTATCTTGACTACTTGGGATATGAGATCAAGCTTCTAGTGACAATATTTACAAGCAAGAACAAGTGATGCTTTCTAGTATTGTTAAATGCCCACTTTATTGCTTGATATCATGGTCTTTAGGTAAAAAGGAATAAAGAACATGTCTTTGTTCTCCTTTGTTGTGACTCAGTGTTACACATGCATAGAAACACCTAAACTTAGACATATGCATATACATACATACACATACACACACATACACACACATACACACATACACATAGAAAAAAATATAGATATGCAAACATAGACAAAGATAAACACACATACACATACACAGAGATATACATACACACACAAACACATACACATAGACACATACACATACACATACACATACACATACACATACACATACACATATATACACATACACATGTACAATCACATGTGTACAAAATGCATGTATACACATGCATATGCATACATACACACATGCATACACACATATACACATACACACACACTACAAGGAATACGGGTGTATAGCGACGATTAAGGCGACACAATTTCGTCGCTATAAAATTGCAAAATGCGTCGTAATGAGCGTCACACACGAACCGTTGATTAAACGACGAGCCGAACGATGTTTTTTGTGACTTGTGGTGCAACGGGGTCTGCGACGCTTGCATAGAGTGTTGCTAACACGACGGTGTTAAAGAGTGTCGCATAAGCGACACTTTTTACGTCGCATAAGCGATGCTTTTTTGACTTTGCTTATGCGATGCCATTTCTATGGGTAGCATCGCTTACACGACGGTCTGTTGATAGAAAAAAATTAAAACGTTGGAGGCTCTTTGTTCAGCAATTGCACGCATCTGATCAAAGATCTCTCCAATGTTCGCAATTGCGCTGTGCTTACGAGCTAAAGCAAGTATATGCAGAATTGTTGTTTTGCCTAAGCTCTCTCTTATTGTCTCCCTGTGTTTCTGTTTCTCTCTTTCTACATCTTTCTCTCCTTGAATTCTCTCTCTCTCTCTCTCTTTATTGCAGGTTATTCAAGAAGCTAACCAAGCAAAAAGTATGGCTAACTATTGTAAGTACAATTTCTATTCTTTGTATATCATTTGAATTGTGTTATTTTCATTAGATAGCATACTCACAATTATTGATATGCACTTATACACTTATACATGATGAAGATGCACTTTCACACATATACACATATACACATACACATGCACACACATATTCACACACAGATACATGTGCACATACACTTAGACATACACCCATATACACACACAGATACACATGCGCATACATATATATACACAGATACATATACACTTAGTTACACACATATGAATGAATTATATAATTAAACTATTAAAACACATGCTTAATATAAACAATAATAACAATCAATAGAACACTTGTGAATGATTTGAAATGATTGTTTCTCGTTGTCGCTCAATATCCTAAGCATAATATGAAGTCAACCCCTAAGTACTTTGAGTGAAATGTTCTTCTTGGTTCTCCTAATTGTTGGCTCTAGTTCTTGAAATGTTACAGAAGTTCAAGTTTGCCAAAATCTATATATCTACATCTTGAGAATACAACATGAACGAAAGAAAGGAGAAAATAACACTACATACATGCAACTTTGCATCGGTATATTTATTGCGATATTATTGGTTAAGATTTCAATCATCCACAATTTACTAGAGTGGTTCATAATTCATGAGTAGTTGCTTACATGGATATAGGTGTCATGATATTTGGAGAACTCCAAAGAGAATTTTTAAAAATATTGAAAAAAAAAAACAACATATTGGGTGTCATAAGCTAGTATGAATATGATGTTTGATATTCAAGAACTCTCTTCATTAATTCACCCTTCGAATCATCGACATGCACAATAGCAAAAGGTACAAGAACTCTCTTCATTTATTCACCCTTGGAATTGTTGAAATGAAAAAAGGACTACTCCTACTCTACCACAATCACAAATGTAACAAGCTAAGGAGGAAGGAACAAAAGATAACAAAACATTATGAATGAATTAAAATGGAAATGGAAATGACTTACATAAGATGCTCTAAGAGCATGGAGCCTCCATGAGGAGAGGAAGCACACTCTTGGCAATGAGCTAGAGTGGAATGACTTGTGTGGAGTGAAGGGAGGCCTTGCTTATATGGAGTTTGGGAGAATTCCCTTGCATGTGGGATAAGTGAACTTGCATGAGAATGAAACTAGCTTTGGACAAAAGGGTGGAGCATGCAACTCTCAACGCCCCCCCTCCATGTGATGACCCTTTTTTTTTTAATATGGGGAACTAGTGACATATGGGATCACTTAGTCCATGGGTTTTTAGGATCCAAGGACATATGGGATCCTTGGACATAACTTGGACATATGGGATGCAAGGGGATTTTAATGGGATCTATTATCGAACTCCTCGTCTAGCTCATCAGGTTCGACAGCCTCTGCGTGTGAGAGACGAGGATCCATGTGGGGTGGTAGGCATGGGTGAAATTTGTAATGCCAAGCTCCGATTAGGAACATGTAGAGGAAGAGGAAATGGACGAGAACTGTGGTGATAGGGTTCTTCCATCTGGAAATATCAGAAAACCACCTCCCAACGATGATTATACCCAATAGAACACCCACGATCCTGAACCAGTTAGCCTTGCTATTGCACATGCTCCACATATTGCTATCCACATGATTGTCAGCTACATCCTTGACAGTGAACTCGTGAATGCTGATTTTAGGAACATTTGGAGAAGACTGGTAACCCCCCATGACTCTTGATTACAGAAGATGTGCCCATTGTCGCTACGCTCGTTACAATGTGTTCTTTCTATGTCGCACTGGAGCACGGGACAACTGACTTGCACACTTTATGAGATATTTATCGATCATAGGACAGGAAAGATAAAAATGGTGCTAATAATGCCTAGTGAAGAAGGTAATAGTGCTTAGAAGAACTCTTATTAAAGGAATATGGGAGGGAGGGATGGATTAAGAAAGAAAAACATACTAATGATGAAGATAACAAAAACAGAACTCAAAAGGAAAGTTAACATATGCTCTGGTACCATGTTGAAATGAAAAAAAGACTACTCCTACTCTACCACAATCACAAATGTAACAAGCTAAGGAGGAAGGATCAAAAGATAACAAAACATTATGAATGAATTAAAATGGAAATGGAAATGACTTACATAAGATGTTCTAAGAGCATGGAGCCTCCATGAGGAGAGGAAGCACACTCTTGGCAATGAACTAGAGTGGAATGACTTGTGTGGAGTGAATGGAGGCCTTGCTTCTATGGAGTTTGGGAGAATTCCCTTGCATGTAGGATAAGTGAACTTGCTCTTGGGCTAGCCCTCCTCCTTCATCACCGCTCCTGTTCTTGAACCTTCCGGCGCAGGAGCTTGCTGCTGTGATTTTTGGCTGTGACCATGCAACTTACAATGAATGCATCACACAGCTTCAGTTTGGTATACTTTATCTATCATCTTACTTTCTATAACAGATATACGTCTCTCCCTTTAAACCATAATGCATCATATCATGGTTTGGATTTCTCATTTTGAGATTCCACTATGATTTTGATAGTATTTTTTCCGCGTCCTGGTCATATGGACACCATTGTTGGTGCAAGGCAATCAACAATTGAAGTTTTAATGAAGGTTTGGAAGTCAAGGACTGAAGGAAAATTCAAGTTGTGAAGCATGAAGGAAGAATACATCCAGAAAATGAAGAGGTGTACACATATGTACATTAATACAGAGATAGTTCACTTATACTTTTGTATAGTCATGATATTGTAAATATTTACCTATATATACAAGTAAAAAGTCGGGGCAAATATGAGAGAGCATGAGAATAGAGAAATCAGTAGTTGTATGAGTCATTAGACATCTTAGAAGTGATTTGACTCTCTCTCATCACTTAGTTGTAAATTTCTTCAAAAATGGAAGAAAAATTGCGCCCGATGTTTTTGTGCATTCTCCTACTATGCTTGATCACTTTGAGAATCCTTTTGTAGATGTCTAAGTGCATAGTTAATGAGTCTATGGTTAAAGTTTCAGAGCCTAATTGTAAACTGGTTGTGAGAATTATGAGTAGGAACATTAATATGTGAAGAAGTGTTCACTAGTTCTTGAAACAGGCGCAAAATTCGATGTTAATGTTTTGGTCAGTTCTCTTTCCACAGTGTAAAGTTTTAAGCAAGCATACACTCAATCTTTAAGTTCTAAGGTAAACTACTTGTGGCTAAAAGCATTTTTATAAACGAGTTCTAGATTGAGAGAACCAAGTGTTAAAAGTTATAGGTGTCTAAATCAACTTCTCAAAAGAGCAGTTTTAGACATAGGTAACTTGTTGAGTTCATTTCTCGAGATACACTGAATCTTTTGGAGTGATTCAACTTGGAGAAGGTGCCCAAACTGTAGGGGACACTTGTGCAAAGTTTCATTAAAAACGTTACACAATTCATAAGTCAATGAGAGAGAAATGTTTTTTTAAAATTGATCATTGATCCTCTAAATTTGGTGAAGGTTTGAGTTATTCTTGTTATAGAAGTGCTCTAGCTACAAGAGTAACTTGTTCTTTTGGAGATTAACAATCTCCACCAGTGGTATCAAAGCAAGAAGCATCAAAATTGAAGAAAGGAGGATCCCGACTGCTGCAGCTGCAAATAATTCAACATCTAAAGGTTCAAGAGGTGAAAGCTTGAGGGCAAAGCTTGAGAAGGAGGTCATACGACATCAAGGAAGATAAAAGAAACATTATTCGAATTTAAGGTACATCTATTACTCATAAAGGTTGAAGAATTCAATATACAGGTGAAGAAAGGATGGGAGATTCTCTTCAAATAGAGAAGTTGGATAGAGAGAACTATCCAGCATGGTCAATGAGGATGGAAGCTCATCTTATGAGCAAATACTTGATAGCTTACATTACAGGTGAAGAAGAAAAGCCTCAATTCAGAGATCCTAGTGTTCCAACTAGGGAGGAATTATCAGATTTGAAGAATTGGATGAACAGACATGCTCAAGCTAGGAGCATTATCTATATGGCAGTCAATGACTACTTGCTACCTCACATTAGAGGTCTTGAAAGTGCAAGTGATATATGGAATGCTTTGGAGGAGCATTTCCAAAACACCACAAAGTCAAGGAAGGCATCTTTGTGGGAAGAATTTACCACTTTCAAGAAGAGCTTCTCAATCCATCTCAGACTATGTAACAAGGATGAAAGACATTGCAGATGCATTAGGAGCAGTTGATGAAGACATTGAGGAAGATAAATTGGTAAGGCAAATCCTCACAGGGTTGAGAGGTGATGACAAATGGAAGCCACTCATTTTGTCTACTGAATTATCACTTGATCATTTTACTCCTGACTTAAATCAGTTGCTAGGACATATGTTAACCTTTGAGCAGGATGTCAAAGGTGAAGGTGATAAGAGTATAGGTCATGCAATGTATTCAAAGGATAAGAAGAAAAATAGCAAAGGGAAGCAACAAGCAAATGAAGATGAAGGCACAACTAGTCAAGCCAACTTCCTAAGAGGAAGAGGAGGTGGCAATGGTAGAGGAAGAGGCAGAAGTAATAAAGATGGAGTCAAAGCTTGCTGGATTTGTGGTAAGAAAAATCACTTAGCTAACGATTGTTGACATAATACTCAGAGTAATGGTGGATATAATTAGAATTTTAATTCAAGAGGAAGAGGTGGCAGAAATCAAAGAGGTAATTTGAGAGGTAGAGGTAGTAGAGGTTACTTTGGAAGAAATGCATGAAGATGATTCCAAAGTCAACAATACAAAAATACCTACTACAATTATGCTTCAGATCAGAAGGAGGATTCAACATTGATAATGAATGCAACTTGTGAAAGGCAAAGTGAAGACCAAAGAGTCTTCTACATTGACTCAGGGTGTAGCAATCACCTGAGTGGCAACATAGCCTTGATGACTGATTTGGAGAATAAGGTAATTAATCATGTGGTTCAAACAGGTGACAATACAAAGCACAATGTGAAGTCAATTGGATCAGTGAAGGCCAAGGATGGTAGCACCCTTTTGAGTAAGGTCTTGTATGTTCCTACAATTTCTAAGAATCTGATAAGTGTAGGACAAATTGTTGAAAAAGGTTATGAAGTTAGATTCACTAATGAAGGAGTGTTTGTGGAGGACCCTAGCAATGGGTATAAACAGATTGTTTCACGGAAGAAAGAAGGAAGGTTGTTCACATTGAAAATTCAAGGTAATGTTGGTCATGCCTTGTTCACTTATGGAGGCCATAAGATCTCTGAGTTAGATCTTTGGCACAAGAGGCTTGGACATTTCAATGAAAGAGGTATCAGAGATATAATTAATAATGGTTTAGTGCTTGGATTGCCTAATGTTGCACGTCAACATATGATATACAGATGTGAGGCATGTCAATTAGGTAAGGCTCATAAGCAATCTTATTCCAAGCATGGTTTTATGTATTCAGAAAAGCTTGAATTGGTACACACAGATGTGTGGGGGCCATCAAAGGATTTCAGTATCAATGGTTCACGATATTATGTGATTTATGTTGATGATGCTACCAGATGGATCACTATCTATGTGATCAAAGATAAGTCAGAGGTATTCAATACATTCAAACATTATCATATGTATGCAGAGAGAATTACAGGTCATAAGTTGAAGAGACTAAGGTCAGATGGAGGGGGAGAGTATTTCTCTAATGAGTTCAGTGATTACTTGTGGAATGCAGGTATAAAAAGGGAAATTACTTGCAGGTATTCTCCTCAACAAAATGGTGTAGCAGAAAGGAGAAATAGAACTCTCGTTGAGTTTGCAAGATCCATGATGAATGAGAAAAATTTCCCTATTTATTTGTGGGCTCAGGCTGTAAACACAGCTACTTATTTGGTCAATAGGTTACCATGTAAAGATTTGCAGGGTATGACACCATATGAGGCTTGGTGGGGTAAGAGACCTACATTAGACCATTGCAAAGTATTTGGATGTTTGGCATATGCATATGTGCCATCACAATTAAGGCACAAATTGGAACCTAAAGCTGAAAAGTATGTATTCATTGGATATGATCATAAGCAGATGGGATATAGGTTGTGGAGTCCATCCACAAAACAATTCCTTGTATCTAAGGATGTTACATTTGATGAGCAAGGCACTTGGTATGCAGGTACAATCAATATTAATGCAGGTGATGAAGAAGTTGTGAATCAAAAGAAAGGTAAATCAAAGGTTCAGATATTTGATGAAGAGGAGAATAATGAAGTACAGGTTGAAGTTGAAGAAATGCCAAGATTTGATCCTGAGTGTGATGAACCAGAAACCTCAAAGAGTGGAGAGCTCAGAAGGTCATCAAGACACAAGTGGCAACCTACAAGGTATAGCTATGACACTTCTTTTTTGGCTACAAAAGAATATGCTTATATGATGAAGGTAGATGAAGAACCTTCTACATATGAAGAGGCAAAAGGTAAGGAGAATTGGGAGAAAGCTATGCAGGAGGAGTATGATGCATTGATGGAGAACCAGACATGGGAGTTGGTTCCTAAACCAAATAGCAAGAAGGTCATTGGATGCAAATGGGTCTACAAGACAAAGAGCTTTGTAGATGGAAGTGTGTCTAGGTATAAAGCTAGACTTGTTGTGAAGGGTTTTGCTCAGACTTATGGTATAGATTATGATGAGACCTATAGTCTTGTGGCAAAGATGACAACCATTAGGACACTCATAGCAATTGCTGCATGTAAAGGTTGGAAATTATGTCAATTAGATGTGAAGAATGCTTTTTTAAATGGTTATATTTCAGACGATGTTTTCATGGAGCAACCCCAAGGATTCAGAGATGAAAGGTATCTAGAGTATGTATGTAAGCTCAAGAGAGCTTTGTATGGGTTAAACCAGGCCCCAAGGGCATGGAATTATACACTTGTAAAGTTCTTGAAAGAACTTGGATTTCAAGTATCAAAGGCAGATAGTAGTTTGCTTGTCAAAGCAAGTGATGATGGATTCATTTACATGTGCATATATGTTGATGATATAATTCTCACAGGTACAGATGAGAAAGGCATTCAAAGCCTAAAGAAGCAAATGGAGAAAGAATTCAAGATCAATGATTTGGGAGACTTGTCATATTTCTTGGGCATGGAGATTTCATACACTCAACATGGAGTGTATGTAACTCAAGAAAGGTATTTGAGAAACTTGTTAATCAAGTTTAAGATGAATGATTGCAGGGTAGCACCTACTCCAATGGAGGTGAATTACAAGTTAAGCAGATATGGAGGAGAAGAGTTCAAGGACATGAAGCTATATCAGAGTTTGGTGGTAGCCTGATTTATGCTACATTAACAAGACCGGATTTATCATATGCAGCTGGAGTTTTACCTCAATTCATGCATTGTCCTAGGAAAGAACATTGGATTGCAGGACAAAGAGTGTTGAGGTACATTAAGGGTACACTCAAAGAGGGTTTGTATTATGGTTTTACATCAGATACAAACATCAAACTATATAGTGATGTAGATTGGGCAGGTAATCCTGATGATAGGAGATCAACTTATGGATACTTGTGTTATGTGGGAGATAAGTTAATTTCTTGGTGTTCAAAGAAGCAACACACAGTTGCTTTGTCATCTACAGAAGCAGAGTACAAAGGTATGGTTGAAGCTGCAAAGGAAGTAATATGGCTTAAGACTCTGATGAAGAGTTTTGACATCATTCAGAGTAGACCCACTATTCATGGAGATAACATGAGTTCATTGTATTTAGCTACTAATCATGTTTTTCATGCCAGGACTAAACACATTGAGATTCAGTATCATTTTCTAAGAGAGAAGGTGATGGATAAAGAGATTGAAGTCATACATACTTCAACAAAAGATCAGATAGCTGATATGCTAACCAAAAGCTTGTATGGACCAAAGCTACAGAGATTCAAAGACGTGGCAGGCATAAAGAAGATAGAGAAAACCTCAATTGATGATTGAGGGGGATCTGTTGGTGCAGGGCAATCAACAATTGAAGTTTTAATGAAGGTTTGGAAGTCAAGGATTGAAGGAAAATTCAAGTTGTGAAGAATCAAGGAAGAATACATCCAGAAAATGAAGAGGTGTACACATATGTACATTAATAGAGAGATAGTTCACTTATACTTTTGTATAGTCATGATATTGTAAATATTTGCCTATATATACAAGTAAAAAGTCGGGGAAAATACGAGAGAGCATGAGAATAGAGAAATCAGTAGTTGTATGAGTCATTAGACATCTTAGAAGTGAGTTGAGTCTCTCTCATCACTCAGTTGTAAATTTCTTCAGAAATGGAAGAAAAATTGCACCCGATGTTTCTGTGCATTCTCCTTCTGTGCTTGATCACTTTGAGAATCCTTTTGTAGATGTCTAAGTCCATAGTTAATGAGTCTATGGTTAACTTTTGAGAGCCTAATTGTAAACAGGCTGTGAGAATTATGAGTAGGAACATTCATATGTGAAGAAGTGTTCACTGGTTCCTGAAACACGTGCAAAATTTGATGTTAATGTTTTGGTCAGTTCTCCTTCCACAGTGTAAAGTTTTAAGCAAGCATACACTCAAGCTTTAAGTTCAAAGGTAAGCTACTTGTGTCTAAAAGCACTTGTAAAAACGAGTTCTAGATTGAGAGAACCAAGTGTTAAAAGTTATAAGTGACTAAATCGACTTCTGAGAAGAGCAATTTTAGACATAGGTAACTTGTTGAGTTCATTTCTCAAGATACACTGAATCTTTTGGAGTGATTCAACTTGGAGAAGGTGCGCAAAGTGTAGGAGACACCTTGTGCAAAGTTTAATAAAAAACATTACACAATTCATAAGTCAATGAGAGAGATATGTGGAGCAGACTTTCTGTGTAGTCATCTCCTTCACAAATTTTTCAAAAGTTTTATAATTGATCATTAATCCTCTAAATTTGGTGAAGGTTTGAGTTATTCTTGTTATAGAGGTGCTCTAACTACAAGAGTAACTTGTTCTTTTGGAGATTAACATTCTCCATCAACCATCTCCTTCTGTGCCCTTATTTCTCTCTCTCTCTCTCTCTCTCTCTCTCTCTCTCTCTCTCTCTCTCCCCTCCCTCCACATATTACTACATGTTCATGTGTGTGCATGTTTTTGGTATGGCTTTCGTGTGAACACAAAGAAGAATGCTGAATCTAAAGCTTACTTGGAATTTTGGGCTTGGTTTTATTTTACGGACATCCTTATGTATGAACAATAGCTTGATCATTAGCTTTTGTGCATGTCCAGGCCTTTGAGCTTCTCATATCAGCTATGTAAAGAATGTCTGACCACAGATGCCACTATTTTTGTTTAATTACATTGATAAAAATTTGCATGGTATTTTTGAGGCAAACAACTATGGAGAGATGAACATCAATCCATATGCCTGGACTGATGGGAAGCAGAAGACAGAGTTTCCAGCTTAGGTTCTTTGCTTAGATTTAATAATCTCTGATATTACATTAGGTCATTGTTTGAGGTGTAATGAGCTTTTGTTTACATGTAGGCACGCGTACGGGTGAGATGTCAGTGTGCACCATTGACAAAAAGCATATACAAGGGAGCATTAGCAGCAAATTATGTGAATTATCCACAGCAGAAAATCCTATTCGAGTTAATTCATGTGCAGATAGATAAGCTTATATCTCTTTTCATGAGAAACTCGTTGAGTGTCAGTAGATAGGTTGTGGGTTTACAACGTGGGTCCATCAACAAAGGAGAAGCATATACAAGGGAGCATTAGCAGCGAATTATGTGAATTATTCACAGGAGAAAATCCTATTTGAGTTAAATCATGTGCAGACAGATAAGCTTATATCTCTTTTCATGAGAAACTCGTTGAGTGTCAGTAGACAGGTTGTGGGTTTGCAACGTGGGTCCATCAACAAAGGAGAAGCATATACAAGGCAGCATTAGCAGCAAATTATGTGAATTATTCATAGGAGAAAATCCTATTTGAGTCAAATCATGTGCAGACAGATAAGCTTATATCTCTTTTCATGAGAAACTCATTGAGTGTCAGTAATAGGTTGTGGGTTTACAGCATGGGTCCATATCTGGGGACAAAGGAGAAGATGTTGACGGATGCAAGCTCGAACAACAGCTTGATCATTAGCTTTTGTGCATGTCCAGGCCTTCGAGCTTCTCATATCAACTATGTAAAGAATGTCCGACTAGGGATGCCACTATTTTTGTTTAATTACATTGATAAAAAGTTGCATGGTATTTTTGAGGCAGACAGCTATGGAGAGGTGAGCATCAATCCATATGCTTGGACTGATGGGAAGCAAAAAACACAGTTTCCAACTCAGGTTCTTTGCTTAGATTTATTAATCTCTCATATTACATTAGGTCACTATCTGAGGCATAATGAGGTTTTGTTTACATGTAGGCACGTCTACGGGTGAGATGTCAATGTGCACCATTGACAGAAATCATATACAAGGGAGCATTAGCAGTGAATTATTCATAGGAGAAAATCCTATTTGAGTTAATTCATGTGCAGATAGATAAGCTTATATCTCTTTTCATGAGAAACTCGTTGAGTGTCAATAGACAGGCTGTGGGTTTACAACGTGGGTCCATCAACAAAGGAGAAGCATATACAAGGGAGCATTAGCAGTGAATTATGTGAATTATTCACAGGAGAAAATCCTATTTGAGTTAAATCATGTGCAGATAGATAAGCGTATATCTCTTTTCATGAGAAACTCGTTGAGTGTCAGTAGAGGGTTGTGGTTTACGATGTGGGTCCATCAACAAAGGAGAAGCATATACAAGGGAGGATTAGCAGCGAATTATGTGAATTATTCACAGGAGAAAATCATATTTGAGTTAAATCATGTGCAGACAGATAAGCTTATATCTCTTTTCATGAGAAACTCGTTGAGTGTGAGTAGACAGGTTGTGGGTTTACAACGTGGGTCCATGTCAGGGGACAAAGGAGAAGATCTTGACGGTTGCAGGCTCAAACAATAGCTTGATCATTAGCTTTTGTGCATGTCTAGGCCTTCCAGCTTCTCATATCAGCTATGTAAAGAATGACTGACTAGGGATGCCAATATTTTTGTTTAATTACATTTATAGAAAGTTTCATGGTATTTTTGAGGCACACAGCTATGGAGAGATGAACATCAATTCATATGCCTGGACTAATGGGAAGTAGAAGACACAGTTTCCAGCTCAGGTTCTTTGCTTAGATTTAATAATCTCTGATATTACATTAGGTCACTGTCTGAGGTGTAATGAGGTTTTGTTTACATGTAGGCACGCGTACGAGTGAGATGTCAGTGTGCACCATTGATAGAAAACATATACAAGGGAGCATTAGCAGCGAATTATGTGAATTATTCACAGGTTAAAATCCTATTTGAGTTAAACCATGTGCAGAATGTAAACCTAAGCATGCATACTGTTGTATCAAGTTTGACAATGATCCTTTGCTTCCATCCCTTATCATTGCCATCATGGAATTGGATGGACAGCTATGCCTCTCAACAACGATTGGTATTTCCCCAAGAACACATTGAAATTCACAAATTGCTAATCTTCTAGCACTGATTTCTTCGACTAAGCTAAGAAAATTTTCTTGGTAACCATGACATGGATTGATAAAAGTTCTTGGAATGAGTTCCTCTTTTCCTAACAGGACTAATCGGATCTGCCTTTCCAAAGTGAGAAGTCTCTGAGAAGACAATCTACCATCATCTACAGCAATATGAACTTCTTCAAGATGTTTTTTATATGTTCTAATTTCATCTGTTAAGTACATGTCTTTCAAGCCAACACTGAACCCTGTTTGGAAAAGCCATTCATGCATAACATTTTGAAGGCATGTTAGGAACTGAAGAGCAGTTTCAGACCCTTTTTTATAGCAAAGACTCGGGACAATCCCCATATGGCAATCTGTTAACCATTTATTGCCAACAGGACACTGCATTATCTCGCTGTCATGCACAACTACACTGCCTAAATATGCGTACTCTACACTAGGGGGGAAAGGTCATTATCTGTATGTGTGTATGCATGTGTATGTGTGTGAATGCATCATTATGTGTGTATGTGTGTATGCATCTGTATGTGTGTATGTACATGTATGTGTGTGAATGCATCATTATGTGTGTATGTGTCTTTGTGTGTATGTGTGTGTGTATATGTGTGTATGTGTGTGCACGTCTATGTGTATGTTTGTGTGTCTATGAGTGTGTAGCTATTTAAGTGTGTGTATGTGTCTATGTGTGTGCATGTGTCTATGTGTGTGTATGTGTCTATGTGTGTATGTGTATGCATGTCACGTGCATACATACACACATGCATACATATACACATACAAAAAAAAGCATAAAAATGCATACATACACACATGCATACACACATTTACACATACACACACATATACATACACATGCATACATGCACACATATACATACACATGCATACACACATACACAGATCCATACACACAGATATAGACATGTAGATGCATACACACATACACATACACACACATGCATACACATACACACATACACATACACATACAAACACATATACATGCACACACATAGAGACACACACATACACATATATATAGACACAATGGTATAAACTATTTTTGATACCTTTGATTGAGGAAATGTTTCCTGAAGACGTAGTTTTCTATAAAAATACTACCACATCTTAGGTGGTGTGACAACTCTTATCTTATTTCTTTCTACAATACAATTTTAAATTTATAAACATGCATACATACATGAACACACATACACTTACACACGTACATACACTTACACCTATGTACATACACTTACACATACATACATACACATACACATACACATATAGATACACATACACATTCACACACATACACATACACATACACATACACACACATACATATACACACACATACATGAGTGTGAAAATATTCATGAATCACCATACATTAGTGGAGATGTAGGAAGATACTTAGTTGTCAGATGTATAGAGAGCAATAGAAACCAAGAGTCTGGATTGTCACACTCATTAGATGTAAAATGTACATGTGGCTCCGAACACAGATCTCTTGGTTTCAATGGCTAACTTCCATTTTAAGTTAACAAATCTCAAGTAGGAGTCACATAAGGCTCTCATTGTGTCTTAAAATCCGCAAAATAAACGAATTAAAATGAATAAACATTTTCATTATAATATTACTAAAAATAATAAATCATAATAAACACACACAAATACATACACACATACACATATACACACATACACATATACACACATACACATGCATACACACACATACATAAAACACACATACAGATACACACAAATGCATACACATACACACACATGCACACACATACACATACACACATATAAACATACACATACACACACATACACATAAACATACACACACATATACATCACCATAGATGAGTAGAGATGTAGGAAGATACTTAGTTGTCAATGCTATTACTTCGTTATGTGCTGGTGATGAATTAATAGAACATTATGGATGGCATAGAACTCCAAGAGCAGCCATTAGAGGGTAGCACATACCAAGAGCTCTCGATTTGCATCCCATTCATTAGATGTAAATTTTACGTGTGATTCTAGACCTAGAGCTCTTAATTTCTAATGCTTACTTTTATTTTAAGCTAACACATCAGAAGTAGGAGTCACATAAAGCTCTCATTTTGTTTTGAACTCCAAAAAAAAGAATAAAAGCATTCATATTGTAATACTATTAAAAATAATAAATAATAATGAACATAGGTAAATACATACAC